>JAXCGZ010015530.1:55000-60000 GCA_037179515.1 Halocaridina rubra | reverse complement strand
TATAAACTATCATACGCTTTTTCCAGATCCAAAAGTTCAAAATACACATCCTTACCCTTTGCTAAATATTTCTCACATAACTGCCTAACTATAAAAATCTGATCTATACAAACTCTACCTCTCCTAAAACCAATCTGCACTTCTGCGATCACATTTTCTGTCTTATCCCTAATCCTATTAACCAGTATCCTACCATACACTTTTCCTACCACACTCAACAAACTTA
This sequence comes from Halocaridina rubra, assembly GCA_037179515.1. Lineage (NCBI taxonomy): Eukaryota > Metazoa > Arthropoda > Malacostraca > Decapoda > Atyidae > Halocaridina > Halocaridina rubra. The sequence continues at coordinate 59,774 of JAXCGZ010015530.1, read as the reverse complement.
TACCCCTAATATTACTGCATTCATACTCATCTCCTTTACCTTTGTATAGGGGCACTATACAAGCAATCACCCATTCCACTGGCACCATTGACAACATAAAGCATATATTAAACACTCACTAATCATTCCAATGCAGTCACACCTCCTTCTTTCAACATCTCCGCTCTCACACCATCCATTCCAGGGGCTTTACCTGCTTTTGCTTCATACAATGCCTTTTTCACCTCCTCTCTTGTAATCTCTCTCATTTTCATCTATTACTGGCACTTGAGCACCCCCCACTGCCACTATAGCTGCCTCTCTGTCTTCCTCAACATTTAGCAAGCACTCAAAATATTCTGCCCATCTTTTCCTTGCATCGTTCCCTCTTAACATCTGTCCATTCACATCTTTCACTGTCTCTTCCATCCTCGATCCAACCTTCCTTACTCTCTTCACTTCTATCCAAAACTTCTTTTTATTCTCCTCATATGACCTACTAAGATCCTGTCCCCACCTAACATTTACCAACCTCTTCTCTTCCTCTACCTTCCGCTTGGTTTCCACATTTTTCTTCCTATATCTTTCATACTTCTCCCCACTTTTACACTGCAGCCATTCCTCAAAAGCCCTCTTTTTCTCTTCCAACTTCATTTTCACCCCTTCATTCCACCACTCGCTGCCCCTCCTCATGCCACCTCCAACAAACCTCTTTCCACACACACACACACATATATGTAAACATAGTTTTTTTTTCGTTTTATTTAATGGGCTTTTCCTACTATATATATATATATATATATATATATATATATATATATATATATATATATATATATATATATATATATATATTATATATATATATATATATATATATATATATATATATATATATATATATATATATATATATATATATATATATATATATATATATATATATATATTATATATATATATATATATATATATATATATATATTATATATATATATATATATATATATATATATATATTATATATATATATATATATATATATATATATATATATATATATATATATATATATATATATATATATATATATATATATATATATATATATATATATATATATATATATATATATATATATATATATATATATATATATATATATATATATATATATATATATATATATATATATATATATATATATATATATATATATATATATATATATATATATATATATATATATATATATATATATATAATATATTATATATATATATATATATATATATATATATATATATATATATATATATATATATATATATATATATATATATATATATTATTTATATATATATATATATATTATTTATATATATATATATATATATATATATATATATATATATATATATATATATATATATATATATATATATATTATATATATATATATATATATATATATATATATATATATATATATATATATATATATATATATATATATATATATATATAATATATATATATATATATTATTTATATATATATATATATATATATATATATATATATATATATATTATTTATATATATATATATATATATATATATATATATATATATATATATATATATATATATATATATTATTTATATATATATATATATATATATATATTATTTATATATATATATATATATATATATATATATATATATATATATTATATATATATATATATATATATATATATATATATATATATATATATATATATATATATATATATATATATATATAAAGTACTTATTAATTATTTTATCTTAAGTGTCCACCTCATTTTTGCTCGCCTGATTGTGCTAATATATATATATATATATATATATATATATATATATATATATATATATATATATATATATATATATATATATATATATATATATATATATATATATATATATATATATTTATTATTATTTTTTTAATGGGCTTTTCCTATCATTTTAGGCTGTATGTTAACAGTTCTTTGTTATTAATATGATTGATTCGGTTTTACGTCACGAACTCCCTTTTCTACTAAGGGCTAGGACGGTTGCCTTCTTACGAAGGACTTGTTTTGGCAGATGTAATCGTTACCCTGAGTGTATGCCCTTACTAACCTCAGTCCGTGACGGGGCGCGAACCCTCGACCTGCCGCTTCAGAGTCGCAGACGCTACCATTTTGCCACGGAGAATACTTCTTTGTTATTAATATATATATATATATATATATATATATATATATATATATATATATTATATATATATATATATATATATATATATATATATATATATATATATATATATATATTTAGTATGTGTATCGTGGCCGTTAATTGTTACAGGAAAAAGTCACAGGTTAAAAGTTACAAGCTAGGATAGAATAGGTTAGGTTAGATTTTTATTCCTGTGACTTCTTTCTATGAAATAGTTAGTGACTTTTTTTTTTTACCTGAATTCATGTGTATATATAGAGAGAGCGAGAGTTTATCATAATTTGTGTAAATTATTTTTAGATATGAGAGACGTGTTTGTATGGTGTCATCATTATCAGGATGGAATAGGTAGATATCTGTGACGATATCATCATTGAGGCGGAGGGGGGGTATCGGAATATGGAATGTGGGAGGAACGTCGACATGAATGGCGATCCCTTAATTAACCATTTGTCATTCTTGGTCTGTCACTGCTACGTCTGCCATACTTTCAGCGTAATGACAAGGTTTTGAGTCTTCAGAAAATTATTATTTGGTGTTTTTGGTAAAAAAAATTCTTTCACAAGGTGGGGTCACAAGTTCGATTCCCATAAGGTGATTTGTACAACTTTTCTCTGTAAAAGCCATATGGGTAAAGGAAATGGTAGTGATGTTTTTCATGTAGTAACTAGCCACTATCAACTCACTATATTCTGCGAGTATGCCGTTAGATGTGTGTGGGACAAGATTAGCAAGATGTCTTTTTGAACTCTGGCTTTGATGATGGCAAAAAAAAAAAAATGCATATTTTGCTCACTTGACAAAAAAGGGGGCTTTACTAGTATCTCACATAGAAAGAGATTATCTGTAGTAACTGTTTGTTTATTAAAGTTCCATTAGCGACGTATCAAAAATAATTGAATGTATATTTATAGTATTTCTTAATGTTTTGTACCTTCTTAGGTGCGTTTTATAGATTTTCCCTTTTGCCTCTTTGCTGGACGGGGAGCACCTGACAAAGTTGTTTTCCAGTGTCATCGCTGTGCAGCTTTAACATTAAAAATCGATTGAGACGAGACAGCGTTGTTGTTGTTCGAAGCGTTCCCTGTTGTCATTGTAGGTGTACGAGGATATTGGTATCCTATTTTTATTGGGTGATTTTACATATTGTATTTTCTTTAAATATTCATATATTGGATTTTTATATTGATTGATTTTTTTTTATACTTTCAGGATTTAGATACTGAAAGTTCTTTTTTTTACACTATGCTTATACTAGGGCAAGGAAACAGTCGACAGTCAATATTACATTGACATTATCACATGAGCTTTTGTTAGTCAGTGATAAGTGGCCGATAAGATTATGTTCTGTGTAAATACCTAAAGACTGATTGATGATGGAGGCAAATGAGGACTCCGAAAGTCTTGACCCTTTATATCAGAATAGGATTAATCATTTCGTGCAGTATATTTTTGCACCCTCGCTCACCAGACATTCTCGCAGTCGATTAATTCCACACACATTATTATCTTGACAATGTATAAGCACCCCTTCCATTCATTCAATCTCCTTCCATTCACTGCGTAATCGGAGACTATCCTTGACGCAAAAGACGCCCCTAAGGTAAAGAAGAAGAAAAAAAAAATTAAATTCCCAGCTGACTCGTGGAATATTACAGTTGATCAGTCAACTTCCTTTGTAAGTGACTTTTTAGTGCCAGGTGTGTGTGTGTGCGTGTCTCTCGGCTCCACAGATAATAGTGTCGTGGTTGTGCTAGACTGAGTACAGTGGCTTAACAGTTTTGATAATGTCAAAGGGAGTGGTATATGACTTGCGCAGTTGTCTGTTCTGTTGTTTTTCTTAACTGGCATCTAACCCTACTGTACATGTTTAATTCTCTCTCTCTCTCTCTCTCTCTCTCTCTCTCTCTCTCTCTCTATATATATATATATATATATATATATATATATATATATATATATATATATATATATATATATATATATATATATATATATATATATATATATATATATATATATATATATATATATATATATATATATATATATATATACAGTTTTGCCAGTGACTGACATTTGGCCGTTATTAGAACTCGAGGTAATCAGTGCCAAGGTACTACCAGCTGTACCACCAAAGGTATAATAAAGCGAAAACTTCTTAGCGGATTGCTAGAGCTAGGAGATGAACACATTTTGCTTAATGTATTCATTGTACTCTTCCTAAGCTCACTTGTAGCTTGTGCTCGCATGTAACTCGTATCCCTATAATTTAGGCATTTACAGTGATCAAATAAACATGTGAAAACATGAAACATATTTTAACCCCAGCACGAGATTCGAACCAATAGCATAATTAGTGTGCCACGGTGCTACCAACTGTACACCGAAGGTATAAGAAACAACTTTCAGTTAAAGCCGAAGCTAGGGAATGAACTTGTGTGTGTGTGTGTGTGATATATATATATATATATATATATATATATATATATATATATATATATATATATATATATATATA
>JAXCGZ010015530.1:17500-40000 GCA_037179515.1 Halocaridina rubra | reverse complement strand
TGGTAAAAAAAAAACAATTTTGCTGGTAGAAAATATTGAATACATAATTATATTTCACATATTTTATGCATGTTGTAATACAAACTGTGTGCTCTAATTTTTATTTCTTCTCTTTGCAGGCTGGTCCCCAATGGAGTATGCAATCATGTTGAGTGAGCCTGACCTTGTGTCAGGCTTACAGGATTTACTGGACGATCCTGATCCAGCGGTGGTAAAACGTACCATTCGTGTATTTGCAAATGTATATCGTCATGCTCTTCAGTTACTAGCCAAAGGTGATCTCGATGAACAGATTTTTACTGCCGCTTGGCCTGAGGTAAAAAAAGTTGCTGAAAAACTGATGAGCATGCTATCTGGTGCTGAGCATGAAGGCATCATTATACATATTGTGAGATTTTTAGAAGCTGCACTGGTTGCTCACCTAATTTCTGATATATCAAGGTATCCTGACCTAGAAGCACAGAGTGACCCAATTATCGCTAAGGGGATTGATGCCATTACAGACCTTCTTTTGACACCGTATGTTGGAGGTTCTTCATTTATAGTAGCAATGAGAGCCATCATAACTGTAGCATGTTACAAACCAGACATCAGGGATGAAGTAGTAGAGCTTATTGAAAAACAAATCAGTTCCCCGCCACCAACATTATTTGACCATAATGTCAGGTCCCTTAATAAGATACTTCAAAGAAATTTGTTTCGCCTACTTCGTAGAGCATCGTTACCAGGTCTTCGTAGTCGTTTGATTGATATGATGGTGACTGTTGGGGTTTCACGCAGAATGCTCGCTCAGTGGGCACCCCCACAAGAAGAACGGAAGAGACCTGCTCAGGTTCTTAGTAATGATGATATTATATCTGGAAGAAATACTCCACCTACGAAGAGACAGAAGAATGACCCTACTTCTGACGAAGAAGGGAGATTGTCTCCCCCAAGTGATCCACGAGAATCTAGAATTCCTAAAGACCCTAGATTATCTAAGCTATCTAACTTAGATATACAAGAACCTATCTCGCCAAGAGATCCACGCATTGCTCAGAAAGGTGATATTAGAGAACTTAAGGCATCTACATCAAAGAGTTCAACTCCACAACACAGTCCTCCACATGACATAAATGCTTCTTCTAATGATAGACTAACAAGTCAATCAAATTCACCATATACATCAGGCAGATCTACACCTATAAAGGATACTGGGGAAAGTTGTAGTGCACCTGTAACATCCTATTCTCAGGCTAACTTTGAATTTTTAAAGAATTTGATCACTAGCACTAAAGAAACAAAAGCAGCTAAACCTTTCCTTGAAAAATGTACCAATAAAGAGAGGGCTTTGTATGAACGTCTAGATCATCCGAGTGTAGTCGAGTTGGTGTTGTCGTGTTTAGAAAGTGTTCCTGATTCTCCACCTGACAATTTATTAGCCCTACTTGGGTACTCTGTTGGGGATGTTGATGGAATTCGAGAGCACTTGACAAGTATTTTAGCTCCACATATAACAGAAGACTTTATCAACAGCTTAACACCACCACATGAATCCAATGATGTACCATCACATAATCCAACTATGCCATCAAGGCCTTCATCAGCATCATCTGCTTCGACAAATTTCTCATCTCGTTCTTCTCCACCATTGTCAAATCATCGTGAGTCGTCTCCCCCATCTCCACCCTCTTCGAGTCGATCTACACCCACAGATCCTAATCAGATATGCGTCTCTGATACCGACCTAAGAAAGTTCTTAGATAAAGGATTTATCAATTCGGGTGATGTTGATATGAGAAAAGAACCCCAGAGAACGTCAAGAGATCCAAGAAATTCAAGTGTGCAGAATAGTCCCAGTTGTGATTCTAGGGGGAATTTAAGAAGAGACTCTTCAGTAGATGATCCAAGGGTCTCTAAAAATTATCCTAAGGTACTTGAGACAGAACAAAGAATTATCAGGACCAGTGTTATGGATCCTAGAATAACCATGAATAATGCGAATAATCAACCGAATGTGATGGATACTTTCAACCCTGGTTTGCCAAAACCTTTTGCAGATATGAGAGATCCTAGAATATCTTTTCCACCTCCAGAACCATCATTCATAATGAATAATACCCCAAACTTTGGAAATATGGGACCTGATCCAAGGATGAACATACAAAATGGTCCATTTCCTCAAAACTATAACAATAGATTTGGTGTGCACTGTGGTATGAATCCCCGAGAACCTGGGTTAGCAGGAAATATGCCACGGATGAATTTTGGCAAAGGGTTGATGGGAAGTGGTCCACCTAACATGAATAATGGATTAGGCCCCATGAATGGTCCAAGTTTTGTTGGTGGACCTGGTATATTTGGCCTTGCACCAAGACCAAATATGCCCATGGGTAATGGCCCATGGCCGAATATGAATATAATACCCATGCCCTGTAACAGACCAGGGATATTCTCACAAGTCCCTCCAATGCACTTATAGTTACTATAGTCTCAAGATATACATTTTATTATTATTTGTTACTGAGAAAAACTATAAAGGCTACCAAATCTGGCCCTTACTACTTTGATATCAATAGGTTTCACTGTATATAAAACCATTTGCATCATTCAAATAGGTGCTTTATATAATCAAAATGTGATACGGATCTTCTATTTTGATATTTTGATCAAAAGTATGTAATGTCTTCCTAAGTTTTTAGCTTCCGATGGAAATGCTCATTAATACTTATTGTCATGAAGTCTTCTACATCTGGACAGGAAATTTTTCTTGAGTACAGAAGTATTGTAGAATGGTATTATATTTTTTCAAATGAAGGGATGATATGTAATATCTTTATTTTGATATAACTTGTAATTACTTTAGATCTTTATGATTATTTTCTATTACTTATAACTAAATTGGCTTTGATGTTAATCTGTAAATTGCTGAACTTTGAACTCAGAAAGTATTTATGTGTGTATGATATGTAAGGTATGAATTTTTTTTTTACAATTTTTCAATATAAATTAAAAAAATGCTTATATTTTTCTTAACCTGTTAATAAAAAGAAATGTAATTACTTGTAATATTTATTAGACTTTTTGAAAGAGCTAATTTTAATGTAAACAGTGCACTTTGACGAGAGCAAATTATTATTATTATTATTATTATCATCATCAAAACTAATTTTCTTAGCACTTGAGAAGTATATGCCCTTATTGCATATCAGAACTTCTTAGATGAAATCTTCAAACATTAATTAACTTAATGTGAAACCACAATCGGCATTTGTCATTACTATCATTACCCAAACAACAATCCTAGCTGGAAAAAATCAAAGACTAACTTAAGATTGCTCCAGCAGGGGAAGAAACTTAATGAGGAAAAGGAAAAATGAGACGGTTAAAAAATAAAATATAATATGATGCAATTCTGTATTGAAATACTGGCATTTTTCAACAGTAACATAAAGTTCAACAAAGTTTGCATTATAAAAACTTATGTGCCTAGCTTAGCATGTCGTTAAAATTTCATCCATGGTCACCAAAGAAAGGAAAATTTGTGATTAAATTTTATTTATATTGTCACATTCGATCTCTGAGAACATAACGATACTCCTACTGTTTAATGAAATGATGCTAGTTATCAAACTTTCAAAGTCTCTGTTATTGAGCATAAGATTTTATGCAATAGCTTCATTCTTAATCTATTTTCTAGAATCGAGTGTATGTAAAAATCTGGGTGGGGCCTGAGAAGGTATTGCTGAGTGGGATAGCTCTGACAGATCACTCGAAAGCACTTTTCCACATATTCAGAATAGGCTAATTTCATGATATCACATGACGTATTCACATATCATGATATTAGATCTCAAAAATGGCTACCAAAAAGGTAAAGGTTACTGGGTTTCAGCTCCGATAGCCATCTAAACAGTCAGTTATATATAAATAATGGCATTATGACATGGAATATCTACCATGATGATGCTTCAAACAGGCATAAATGATCAAGATATTCAAATAAAAATCTGGTTCGTTTATGATATAATGACATGGGTTACTTCGCTATCATATTTGTCAAGAGCTTTAAAATCTTAGGAGTTTCATGAATATAAATAAAAAATTCATAATACCTAAAATGACTTTCTACAGCTTGAGGCTGTGTTGATAACCAGAATATGCTGACAGTTTTTAAGTTAATAACTGCAAGCAATCAAAAGGTAGTTTGCAAGCACTCTAAGAATATTGACCTCGAAATTATATATGTACATATTAGAAAAAATTTACATTTTCATATGTCAGAATAAGTCTCTTCGGATGGAGGCGGACACATACGTTGAAGCTGGTGATTAAGACTAACACCCCGCTTGGGATCAACCCGCTAAATAGATTCCCGATTAGGAAACTCTACCAGTGAGCTACTGCAGCCCTCATACGTATGGATTTGTAATGATGGTCGATAACTCTACGTCATTCAATCTCTCTCTCTCTCTCTCTCTCTCTCTCTCTCTCTCTCTCTCTCTCTCTCTCTCTCTCTATGTATGTATGTGATAACCTAATTGTGATTACCTAATTGTGTTTACAGGAAAGAGCCCAAAGCTCGTATCTTCCCGTCTCCTGATCGGTTCCATTTGTACTTAGTGATACTTATCATACCTGTCCTTAAAACTATTGATTGAGATAGCATTAACTACTTCCTCGCTTAGCGAATTCCAATTATCAACTACTCTTACACTGAAAAAGTATTTCCTTACATCCTGCAAAGAAGTTTTTTTTACGAAGCTTCAAACTATGACCTCTAGTTCTAGAGCCTGCCATATCAAAATATCGATCCCTATCCACTCGATCATAACCATGAAGGAATTTAAAGACTGTCACCATATCCCCCCTCAAACTTCTAGCTTCGAGTGATAGTAAGTCTAATTCCCTCAGCCTTTCGTCATAACTGAGATTACGTATTTCTGGCACCAGTTTCGTGGCATGTCTTTGAACTTTTTCAAGCTTAGTTATGTGCTTTTTCAAGTGCTTATTCCAAAAAGGGGGCTGCATATTCGAGTTTTGGCCTCACATAGGTTACATAAATATTTCTGAACATTTCCTTGTCCATGTGCCTGGAGGCTACCCTTACATTTGATAAGAAGGCATATGCTGCCCTTACTATGCCATTTATATGTATTTCTGGAAACAATCTGCTAGTATGTTGACTCCTAGATCTCTCTCATTTGCTGTCTTGAAGTTGTACTCCAGCCACCGAGTAGTCAAGCTTGGGCCTTCTTGCACTTGTACCCATCCTCATTACCTTACATTTTGGAGTATTGAATTTCATTAGCCACTTTTCTGACCACTCGTGCAGACTATGTAGATCTTCCTGAAGTTCTCTACCATTGTTCTCGTTTTTTACTTTCTTCACAATCTTTGTATCATCTGCAAATATATTCATGAATGAATTTACAGACTCTGGTAGGTCATTTACATATACAAGGAACAAAAGTGGCCCTAAAACTGAACCCTGTGGAACTCCACTACTAACTCTTCTCCATTCAGACACTGAGTGTCTTACTCTAACCCTCTGCTCCCTTCCTTCTTAGTAAGTTTTTATCCATTTCAAGACATCTCCACCTATTCTAGCCATTGCTTGCAGCTTCCTAATAAGTCTCCCATGTGGAACAGTGTCAAACACTTTCTGGAAGTCTAGGAATATGCAATCTGCCCAGCCCTCTCTTTCCTGTAAGATTTGGCTTACCTCATCATAAAATTCTAATAAGTTTGTTACTGTTGATCTACCCTCTCTGAAGCCATGTTGCCTCACTGACAAAAAAATGAAGGATTCCAATTGAAGAGAGATATGTTTCCTTAGTAGTTTCTCCATAACTTTGTAAACTATGCTGGTCAAGGAAACTGGTCTTTAGTTCAGAGCCGTATCCCTCCTTCCCTTTTTGAAGATAGGTATCACGTTTGGTTGTTTCCAGCATCTTGGAATCTCCCCTGACTCCAGTGACTTTTTAAATATGATACTTAGTGCCACTGATATTGAGTTTGCACACTTTTTAAGTACATGAGGGGATATGTCATCAGGACCTGTAGCTTCATGAACACCTAACTCCATCAGCGCTTTGCATACCTCTGTGGCTGTAAGGTTAATGTTCTCTAATACCGGCCCTTGAGCTTCTATCTCTGCAATCTGAGGGGATGGGGTATTTTCTACTGTAAATACTGACTGAAACTCCTTGTTCAATTCTTTGCAGATCTCTTCATCCGTCTCAGTGATGCTTCCATCCTCTCTCTTAAGCCTTAAAAACTGTTCTTTTACCTTCAGTTTTCCTCTGATAAAGCTGTGGAAAAGCTTGGGATTTTCTTTAGCCTTCCTAGTGATGTCCCTCTCATAGTCTCTCTCTGCCTCTCTTCTTTTACTTAGGTAGTCATTTCTTGCTCTTTTGTAGGTTTGCCAGGCATTTATGTTTTTTCTCCTATACCTTTTCCAGCATTTGTCTCTCCACTCCTTAGCTCTTTTACACTCATTATCAAACCATTTCTCTCTGGCATGAATTACACCTACTTTGGTGAAAGGTATGCAACAATCTACTATCTTCCCATATTTCTCACGAAGGATGTCATACATTTCTTGTACAGATTTGTTGTAAAATAAGGTCCTCCAGTCAATAACTGCAAAAAGCTCATTCATTTTGATGTAATCTCCTTTCGGATAGTGCCTCCTCATGTCCTCAGTGCCTTTACTCTCAGGCAGAATATCTTCAATGATATGCTCCATCAACAACACACGGTGGTCACTCTTTCCAATTGGTGGTTCATACTCAATATTTTCAATATCCAACACATTATCTGTGAATACTAGATCAAGTAGTGATGGCTCATCCCCACCCCTGGCCCTCGTTGGTTCCATTACATGGTGTGGAAATTCTCTTGTACGCAATCTAGGAATCTTGCCCTGAATGAGTCCTCACCACTGTGTGGGTCAAGATTTATCCAATCTATCTCTTTATGATTAAAGTCTCCCATAATCAAAATCCTACATTTTTTCTCCCGTGCCATGTTAACAACTGAGTTTATGACTTCAATAGTACCTATATGACTTTCCTCATAAACTTCTAGCCTATTCTGGTTCCTTGGTGGGTTATATACAACAGTTATTATAATGCTCTCTGACCCAGTATTTATGCGAGCAACAAGAAGTTCCTTGAAGTCACTTTCTATAGCCAAGTTTATTTCTTCAACTTAAATCTTTTCACTTATGAACAGTGCTATTCTTCCACCAGTCCTCTCAGATCTTTCAATTCTTAATATTCTGAAGCCCCTAGGAAGATCTGTGATGCTGTTTATGTCCTCACTCAACTTAGTCTCTGTAATTGCTACTATATCTGCCTTACTGATATGAATCCTATCTTTTAATTCTACTTCCTTACCAGCTAATCCTTCAGCATTTGTGTATAACAATCTTAATGAGGCCCCATCCCCTGATCTTCTGTCATTATCTTCTTTATCTCCCCTTTGTCTGGGAGAACTCTGAAAAGAAAATTTTTCTTCTCTTCTTCATTTCTTTCCTCATTTAACCTTCTTGCCACTTGCAACAAGTTTTTGAACTTTCCCATCTCTTCCTGTGTTCTGTATCGTCTAATGAACACTTCTTTGAATTCTTGAAGGTCTTTTAGACTTTTTTTTCTCAACAGTATATCCCTACATGTTTCCCCTCTCTCAAAGGTTACTTTTGTTGATCTCGGCTTTCCTTCCCTCGTATATTTGCCTAGTTGGTGAATGTTTACAATATCCTCAGGACCACAAACTACTCCAAGCTTTCTAATCAGGTCTACAACCCTAGCTTTATTTCCTTCAAGTGTCCCCTGCCATGTTGGCTCCTGGGATTTGCTTATGCCTGAGATTACCACTGTCTTCTCTTTATCAAGTGCCGGTTTAATCATTGGATTTGCCCTTTCCATCACAACGTCTTTCATATTTTTGATTGCTGTCTCTTTATAGTCAACTGTTTGTATGTTTTCCAGTGCTACCACCTTTATAGCCTCTTTTACTGCCACATTCCCCTTTAGTGCCTCAGCAAAGGAAGTTTTCATGGCATCATGTTCCATATTCAACTCCTGGAACTCTTTTCTAAACTGTTCAATGTTTTCCTTAATTTGGACATTCCAAGCAGCAATCTCGTCTCTCTCAAAAGAGAGCAGTGAACTAACATCTAATTCATTTAGGTTGTCATTCAGCTGTTTGTTTTTATCTTCTTGTTTAGAAATTATGTATGAATGTATGTATGTGATTACCTAATTGTGATTACCTAATTGTGTTTACGGGAAAGAGCCCAAAGCTCGTATCTTCTCGTCTCCTGATCGGTTCCATTTTATACTGAAAAAGTATTTCCTTACATCCTGCAAAGAAGTTTTCTTACGAAGCTTCAAACTATGACCTCTAGTTCTAGAGCCTGCCATATCAAAATATCGATCCCTATCCACTCTATCATAACCATGAAGGAATTTAAAGACTGTCACCATATCCCCCCTCACTCTTCTAGCTTCGAGTGATGGTAAGTCTAATACCCTCAGCCTCTCATCATAACTGAGATTGCGTATTTCTGGCACCAGTTTCGTGGCATGTCTTTGAACTTTTTCAAGCTTAGCTATGTGCTTTTTCAAGTGCGGATTCCAAAAGGGGGCTGCATATTCGAGTTTTGGCCTCACATAGGTTACATTAATATTTCTGAACATTTCCTTGTCCATGTGCCTGAAGGCTACCCTTACATTTGATAAGAATGCATATGCTGCCCTTACTATGCCATTTATATGTATTTCTGGAAACAAATCTGCCAGTATGTTTACTCCTAGATCTCTCTCATTTTCTGTCTCTTGAAGTTGTACTCCAGCCACCGAGTAGTCAAGCTTGGGCCTTCTTGCACTTGTACCCATTCTCATTACCTTACATTTTGAAGTATTGAATTTCATTAGCCACTTTTCTGACCACTCATGCAGATTATTTAGATCCTCCTGAAGTTCTCTACCATTGTTCTCGTTTTTTACTTTCTTCACAATCTTTGCATCATCTGCAAACATATTCATGAATGAATTTACAGACTCTGGTAGGTCATTTACATATACAAGGAACAAAAGTGGCCCTAAAACTGAACCCTGTGGAACTCCACTACTAACTCTTCTCCATTCAGACACTGAGTGTCTTACTCTAATCCTCTGTTCCCTTCCTTCTAAGTAAGTTTTTATCCATTCCAAAACATTTCCACCTATTCTAGCCATTGATTGCAGCTTCCTAATAAGTCTCCCATGTGGAACAGTGTCAAACGCTTTCTGGAAGTCTAGGAATTATGCAATCTGCCCAGCCCTCTCTTTCCTGTAAAATTTGGCTTACCTCATCATAAAATTCTAATAAGTTTGTTACTGTTGATCTACCTTCTCTGAAGCCATGTTGCCTCACTGACAAAAAGTTGAAGGATTCCAAGTGAAGAGAGATATGTTTCCTTAGTAGTTTCTCCATAACTTTGCAAACTATGCTGGTCAAGGAAACTGGTCTATAGTTCAGAGCCGTATCCCTCCTTCCCTTTTTGAATGTATGTGATTACCTAATTGTGATTACCTAATTGTGTTTACGGGAAAGAGCCCAAAGCTCGTAACTTCCCGTCTCCTGATCGGTTCCATTTTAGACTTAGTGATACTTATCATACCTGTCCTTAAAACTATGGATTGAGATAGCATTAACTACCTCCTCGCTTAGCGAATTCCAATTATCAACTACTCTTACACTGAAAAAGTATTTCCTTACATCCTGCAAAGAAGTTTTCTTACCAAGCTTCAAACTATGACCTCTAGTTCTAGAGCCAGCCATATCGAAATATCGATCCCTATCCACTCTATCATAACCATGAAGGAATTTAAAGACTGTCACCATATCCCCCCTTACTCTTCTAGCTTCGAGTGATGGTAAGTCTAATTCCCTCAGCCTCTCATCATAACTGAGATTGTGTATTTCTGACACCAGTTTCGTGGCATGTCTTTGAACTTTTTCAAGCTTAGCTATGTGCTTTTTCAAGTGCTTATTCCAAAAGGGGGCTGCATATTCGAGTTTTGGCCTCACATAGGCTACATAAATATTTCTGAACATTTCCTTGTCCATGTGCCTGGAGGCTACCCTTACATTTGATAAGAATGCATATGCTGCCCTTACTATGCCATTTATATGTATTTCTGGAGACAAATCTGCCAGTATGTTTACTCCTAGATCTCTCTCATTTTCTGTCTCTTGAAGTTGTACTCCAGCCACCGAGTAGTCAAGCTTGGGCCTTCTTGCACTTGTACCCATTCTCATTACCTTACATTTTGAAGTATTGAATTTCATTAGCCACTTTTCTGACCACTCATGCAGATTATTTAAATCCTCCTGAAGTTCTCTACCATTGTTCTCGTTTTTTTACTTTCTTCACAATCTTTGCATCATCTGCAAACATATTCATGAATGAATTTACAGACTCTGGTAGGTCATTTACATATACAAGGAACAAAAGTGGCCCTAAAACTGAACCCTGTGGAACTCCACTACTAACTCTTCTCCAATCAGACACTGAGTGTCTTACTCTAACCCTCTGCTCCCTTCCTTCTAAGTAAGTTTTTATCCATTCCAAAACATTTCCACTTATTCTAGCCATTGATTGCAGCTTCCTAATAAGTCTCCCATGTGGAACAGTGTCAAACGCTTTCTGGAAGTCTAGGAATATGCAATCTGCCCAGCCCTCTCTTTCCTGTAAGATTTGGCTTACCTCATCATAAAATTCTAATAAGTTTGTTACTGTTGATCTACCTTCTCTGAAGCCATGTTGCCTCACTGACAAAAAGTTGAAGGATTCCAAGTGAAGAGAGATATGTTTCCTTAGTAGTTTCTCCATAACTTTGCAAACTATGCTGGTCAAGGAAACTGGTCTATAGTTCAGAGCCGTATCCCTCCTTCCCTTTTTGAAGATAGGTATCACATTTGCTTGTTTCCAGCATCTTGGAATCTCCCCCGACTCCAGTGACTCCTTAAATATGATACTTAGTGCCACTGATATTGTGTTTGCACATTTCTTAAGCACATGAGGGGATATGTCATCAGGACCTGTAGCTTTATGAACATCTAAATCCATCAGCGCATGTATGTATGTATGTATGTATGTATGTTTGTATGTATGTATGTATGTAGCTCTCGTCAAAACTCCCTGGTAAAGAATATATATATATATATATATATATATATATATATATATATATATATATATATATATATATATATATATATATATATATATATATATATATATATATATATATATATATATATAATATTATTAACTTGCATTCAACTTATTATAATTATAAAAGAGCTATACTGACAATTTCACAGGTTAATACTCGAAAAAAATGCTTTATATATATATATATATATTTATATATATATATATATATATATATATATATATATATATATATATATATATATATATATATATATATATATATATATATATATATATATATATATATATATATATATATATATATATAGTCTTGAAAGTATGAAACTGACAAAGAAAAACCTCTATTCTCGGTAAGTAGGAATGGGCTGATGGAAACAAGAAAAAATATGATAGGAATAAGATGAGATCGAAATCAAAGAGTCCAGAGTACGGAATATAACAGTCACATCAAGTAAGATATGATCTTCAGAACACGACATAATGACATATTTGACAATGATGAAATGATGGAAATAGTTGTAACAATATGACACCCACGCTAAAGAATAGTGACTTTCATAAAGACCAAAGTCATAATAATACATAAAAAATGGGCGTAATCTCTAAAATTTCTATTCAATGGGTGGAAGGGTGATAATATACTCTATTAAACAGTTCACAAGGTACTTAGAATAATAGTAAAGTCTATCCTATTCAAATTTACGTTTTTTATTTTATACTAAAAAGAAAACGAGCACTGATAAAAAAAAGGGATAACCTTTATTTTTTTCCAATCGTTGGTTTTAGTTGTAGATTCTCAGACATAGTTATTTTAATTAACTTGTTTCATATCCTGCTCCAAACCAGACAATGCTTTATAAGGAACCATTACAGGCTAGACATGACTATATTAAATAGTTTTTCTTACTGGCCGAATTCATTAAGATTGTCATATTTATGATGGAATAACACCGTAAAAGGAATCATATCTAGAGAATAATTTCTAATTTTTTCCTCTTCAAAAGTAAGTATCTAGACTTTGTACAAAAACGAGATACATTTGTTATCAGCAAACCATCAATTCCCGTGAACACATCTTTCTTATGGTATATTCACCTTGTGATTCCAAGAACAAGAACAAACATAGCAGACAATGCCTTGTCTTCTAGATGTCTCATATTATGCGACAGTCTGCCAGAGGACATAAATTAAATAGAAACAGCACAAAAAAAGCAAAGAGAAACTGAGAGAAGATTTACACAATAACTGAAAATATCAATGTATTATATTACCATAATGTAATATAATACATTGTATTAATACCGTAAAGTTTTGAAAGGTGTTGTGATATTTTGTAAAGGTCAGCCAACCTTTAGTTTATTGTTAGGCTAATTAGAATCTGCATTATTCTTTATAATTTATTGAGCCTAACAAGTGGCTACTTAAAATTCTTAAATTTCTAAATATTTATATATGAAGACACTGCTGTCAGCACCAGATGGCAACAAAAAATACACATACGTCACTAGTAATACAAATAAAATAATTTTTTCAGTGCTCAAGCATTTCTGACATATGCAAATTATATAAAAATAAATAATACCAGTAAAATATACCTAAAATATCTAACATTAAACTAAATTAAATACAAGGGCATAATGCATTATTACACTATAGAACATTAAAAATACCTTGTTGACTACTAACAAAAAGTAAATAGTTCAATTAAACAGGTGAACAAAGATAGTTAATTTAATCTACATAAGTTAATCATTTTTACAAAAACGGCATATTTAATAACTCATATACTTAAAAGATTAAATCAAACCCATTGAAGATTTTTTATTTTTTTATTTATTTTTTATTTTTTTTTAGGATGGGATAGGATAGGAGGGGAAATAAGGGGAGGGGATTAAGGATATAAGGAAATTGGAGGGAAAAGCACGAAAATTAAATAAAGTAAGAGAAGAAAAAAGAGAGGGGCAGACCCTCGTGCTAAGTTTTGATCTGGAATTCAGATTCTGAATTGAGATATATCTCATGAATGAAGATTTTGTGTTTTATAGGAGGATGGCATACAATCGGTGCACATGGCTCTGAATCATATGATAACTTCATGCTACAACCTAGATATAAAAGAGCTCCAATTAATCATCATGCCATTAATAATATTAAATTTTTAACATTATCAATTAAAGAAATAGCAAAATAAAGGAAATTATAGGTAAACAGAAAATCTTTGATGTCTACAATGTCTTAGATATAGGTACACATATCAGTCAACTCGTAAGCAATATCTCGCCTCATTGCAGTTTATTTATGACTTTTTTTTTTGTATTACAGTATATACAGTGACGTCAATTTTTTTTCGGGGGGGGGTCTATAGCCCTGGATTAGGTTGAAGAGGGTGGGGGAGAGCGAAGCGAGCCTATGCAGCTGTAGAAATTGAGCAGTTTTAGGGTCATTTTTGAGGCCCCTATAGATAAAAAAGAAAAGAAAAGAAAAAGTAAAATAGGGTCTCACAGGCTTAAGAAGAAACTTAAAAGGCAAATTAACATTGATGGGCCTAATACCAGGTATCAGTAAGTCTTATGACATAAGGGGTAAAAGGCAATTGTATAAAGCTTTTTGCAGTTAATAGTATTCTTCAATTGCTAGTATTATGTGGCACCATAATGGTTTCTTATTTACCATATCAAATTTGATTATTCAAAGAAGCTCATTATTCTACATACATTGATATAATTGCCAAGATTTTTCATCCATTAGTGTGATAGGAAAACACAGACATTCACCAAACACAAAAAAAAATAATAATCTAGTATTTTAAAGGAAGCAACTCAAATTCATATTGTAATTACATTATGAAATATTTGATAAATAAAATAGAAATGCATTACATAAAAATTAATATCCCCCTATGGAATGATATAATAATTTTTTTTTCATTCATTTTACAGTAATTTTGCAATGAATTAAACTAAAACTGCAGTTCGTTATATAAGTATGACCAGCCCCATGTTATGTAAGATACAAACGTCTTTTGATGGATTCACCTGAGCTTGACTGTGATGGTATTAGGAGAGATGCAAAGTTGTCAACTACCAAATCAAGATCATTGAATCCACCACAGCTTTTTCAACAAAATTATATCTAGACTGGTCAGCCGTTCTTGTCCCATTGTTTCCCTGAGGTATGTTTTGATCTGTTTTAAGACAGAAAATGATCACTCACCTCTGTCATTACTGACAGGGAAAGTGAGGGCCAAATGCATCAAAGTCCAGTGTGGTGAATCCATGCTTCAGTCTATCTAAAGCACCGGAAATAGATTTCACATCCTGTAATGTTCTCTGAGCAATAAGGAGTTCTGCATGAAGGCTCTCCCTGTCAATTGAATACTGACCAGTAAGGTAATTTATGTCATGTTCATTTAGGAAATTTGAACATGATGGATGGCAAGCAGACACACCAAATAGATTACGCTTTGGTTCATCAAATCTGAGTTTAAACTTACCATGGACCTTGTCTAGAATGGGATAATTTAGAGATCTTTTACAGAGAGATTTTGGGTCCTCAACCCTTTAAGAAGTGTCTTGTTGAGTAATACTTGATTCTAACAGCCGTGAAGATGGTTTCCTTTGCCTGTTCAACCTCGCAGGTTGTTGAGGAGCTAAAGAAATGTTTCTGGTTGCAGCAAATTCAACTGTTTTTTCCCAAATGATCTTGAAATGGTCATTTGTAGTTCTTTTGTTCTAGAGAATTGTGATTATTTATTGAGCCATGTTAGTTGCTGCGGCAAGATCCATATCCTCACTCTGCCAAACCATTGAAAGTAGGGTTGTAATGTCAAAAACTTCTATGAATACAGTTAATAGAAAAAATAGTCTCAATTTTGTTCAAAGAGTGTAAGACTCCATTAGCTAAGGCCTTTTCTTCACCAGATCGCCCATGGGTAGACAAATCTTATAGAGTTTCTAATAGGATTTCATAACGTTGCGATATCGACTTAAGGGCCTTATGGTTGTATTCCCATTCGTGTTGGCATACCTTGGGAAGTCCCAAACTGGCAATTTCCTGTCTCTTAGGATATCTATAAAGATATCATGGTGTAAGGTTGAGCCACGTAGGAAATTAATCAGGGCTGAAATCAAGTCAAAAACCTCTGCCACCTCTGGTATGCAAACAGCAGTGTGAGTTATGACCAGTTGTAATTTGTGGGCAGAGCAGGGGACATAATAGCAAGGATTTTTAGATGATTCTCTAATTATTGCCTGGACACCATTGATCTTGCCTCTCATTACTGATGCTGTATCATAGCACTGTGCTGTTAGTTTATTGATATTTAGTCCTAGCTTATAGAGATCCTCCAACAAAGCATTAGAAACAGAAGCAGTATCAAGGTCCTTTAGAGCAATGAATCCTAAGAACCTCTCATTCACCGTCTCATCTAACACATACCTGATGCATATGCTGAGCTGCTCAGTAACACTAACATCTCTAGTCTAATCTGCTATTATTGCAAAGAATGGCGCCAACCTTACTTCTTTGGTTATGATATCAAGCACACAATTTGCTACAGCTTTCAGAAGTGAATTCTGACTCAACCCAGATGTGTACGTGGTTTTTATTGGAATCTTTTTTTGCAAGTTACAAAACTTTTCAGATTCTTTGCTTACCAAGTCACAGATCTCTAGTACGACACCCTTGTTCAAGGAACTTTTAGTTTCATCATGCCCCCTGAATGACATGTTTGTTTTAGCAACTATTATAATAATGTTCAATAGTGTCTTAACATAGTCTCTGTTGTCCAGAACCCGTTAGTTATGTTGGTTATTAAACCACTCATACCTGCCATACCATTCATATTGAAAAGACCTGGTCTGAAAACCTGACTGTACTTTGGAATATGCTTAAATCTTGGTTGCGTGGGTCCCTCTTCAGGCTTCGTGGCTAAATATTGTACCAGTTCTTCAGCAGGTATATCAAGGTTATCACTTGTGCTTGGCAGTGGCTGAAAAATAATGAGAATGTATATATATATATATATATATATATATATATATATATATATATATATATATATATATATCTATCTATCTATCTATCTATCTATCTATCTATCTATCTATCTATCTATCTATCTATCTATCTATCTATATATATATATATATATATATATATATATATATATATATATATATATATATATATGTATGTATGTATATATATATATATATATATATATATATATATATATATATATATATATATATATATATATATATATATATATATATATATATATATATATATATAGAGAGAGAGAGAGAGAGAGAGAGAGAGAGAGAGAGAGAGAGAGAAAAAGAAGAGAAAATGAGTGTATTGGTCCAATACTAAGAGATGCTTGTAATACAATATGTTATTTTTTTTTAATGTTTCACTATTAATTCTTAAATAGGGGTAGAAAAATATGGCTTGAAGCTGGAGAATTATGGTTGGATGCCCTTCCAATCGTCCCCAATGTGGGGGTCAAACGGGAGTCCTAGCAGAGCAATCCACTATTACTATTAACACTAGGTAGGATTGCAGAACTGAGATTAACCGAGATACAGATGTTAACTAGAAGTACTTCTATTATGCCTACATGTCTCATATTGAAAGCCCTCTCTTCTACTTGTCAACTATATTTTAGCAAAGTAAATTAAGTTTCATTAAAACTGAACCCCCATTAACAAAATACCACAAACAATTGCAAATAAAATAAATACTTTCATGGGTAAATAAAATATATATTTAGTATTGCAAAAGTATAACAATTGCCTTTTAGGACGATTGTCCCTCAGGACAACTGCCCCTAATCTAATCATGTATGAAAGGAGGTAGATCTACTGCAACTCAGGACAACTGCCCCTTCAATATTTGAAAAGGGGCAATTGTCCACTTTGCATTTTGAGTTAGGGGCTATTGTCCAAAGGGCCATTTTTTTTTTGTATACCAGGACGGCCTCCCCCCCAAAAAAAAAAAAATATCCTCGTCGGGCCTGGGCACGAAGAAAGTATAGAGAGAAACAGAGATGGGGAATATTGTGACTTGTCAGATGTGAAGGGATAATAAGACGTGTAACGAATATCCAAGAATATTTGGTGTTGATGTAGGCATAGAAAGAGAACCATAACTGAAGGAAGACAACTGGCCTGGACAGTCATATTTAAGTCCACAAGACCCTTCAGCAGTAGTTATCCTAAGGGACAATTGCCCACGCCCAAAATATATTTACTCCAATATTAACAAATTTAATCAAAATCGTCAAAAACGATTTAACGCGACAGACTCATTTTCCTCACAGTCTTTTATGTCGTTCCCGAGACTATGACAACGTCGACGGGGTTAAGTCTTATTAACCTACGCATACATCGCATATACGGACACATACGCATATATTAGCACCTCGTATATTCTCCAGTATAAAATTGAATACTTCAAAATGTAAGCTAATGAGAATGGGTACAAGCGCAAGAAGGCCCAATACTTGACTACCAAAAGGCAGGAGCAGAACTTCAAGAGACGGAAAATGAGAGAGATCTAGGAGTAAACTTACTGGCAGATTTGTCTCCAGAAATGCATATAAATGGCATAGTAAGGGCAGCATATGCTTTCTTAACAAATGTAAGGGTAGCCTTCAGGCACATGGTCAAGGAAATGTTCAGAAATATTTATGTAGCCTATGTGAGGCCAAAGCTTAAATATGCGGCCCCCTTTTGGAAATCACACTTGAAAAAGCACGTAGCTAAGCTGGAAAAAGTTCAAAGACATGCTACGATACTGGTGCCAGAAATACGCAATCACAATTATGAGGAGATGAGGGAATTAGACTTACCATCACTCGAAGCTAGAAGAATGAGGGAGGATATGGAGACGGTTTTTAAATTCCTTCATGGTTATGCCAGAGTGGATAGGGATCGATATTTTGATATGACTGGCACTGGAACTCCATCCATAGTTTTAAGAACAAGTACACTGAGTAAGTATAATTAAGTACACAAATGGAACCGGCCACGAGACGGGAAGTTACAAGCATGGGGTTCTTTCTCGTAAGGACCATTAGGTAATTACGCAGACACACACACACACACATGCATGCACATATATATATATATATATATATATATATATATATATATATATATATATATACATATACATATACATACATATATATATATATATATATATATATATATATATATATATATATATATATATATATATATATATATATATATATATATATATCTGATTGATTGATTGATTGATTCAGCTTTACGTCTCGAACTCCCTTTTCTACTAAGGGCTAGGACGGTTGCCTTCTTGCGAAGGACTTGTTTTGGCAAATGTAATCGTTACCCTGAGTGTATGCCCTTACTAACCTCGGTCCGTGACGGGGAGCGAACCCTCGACATGCCGACAAAGTCGAGGACGCTACCATTTAGCCACGGAAACTACATATATATATATATATATATATATATATATATATATATATATATATATATATATATATATATATATATATATATATATATATATATATATGTATACATACACATACATACATACATACATACATACATATATATATATATATATATATATATATATATATATATATATACATATATATATATATATATATATATATATATATATATATATATATATATATTATATATATATATATATATATATATATATATATATATATATATATATATATATATATATATATATATATATATATATATATATATATATGCATACATACACATACATACATACATATATATATATATATATATATATATATATATATATATATATATATATATATATATATATATATATATATATATATATATATATATATATATATATGAATCATTCTTTGGTTATATATATATATATATGTATATATATATATATATATATATATATATATATATATATGTATATATATATATATATATATATATATATATATATATATATATATATATATATATATATATATATATATATATATATATATATATATATATATATATATATATATATATATATATATATATATATATATATATATATATATATATATATATATATATATATATATATATATATATATATATATATATATATATATATATATATATATATATTTATGAAAGGCATCGGAGAAAACTGCTAAATATATGCTGGCCTTGAAGAAAGACTATGCATCGAATATCCCAGTTGAAGAGTAACATTCCTCTCCTCCAGAATTGATTCTTTGACACAATGTATGTATACATACATACATGCATACATACATACATTCATGCATACATACATATATATACATATATATATATATATATATATATATATATATATATATATATATATATATATATATATATATATATATATATATATATATGTATATGCAAATAGCCACAGGGAAATAAAAAAATATAGCAGAGGAACAAGTGCTTTCGTATATTTCAAATATACATCCCCAGGAGAACTAAATATGCAATATAAAATGAAGTTCAAAGAAAACACCAGGCCCCCCAAAAAATTGCAAATTGTACCATAATAAAATATTCTAAAACAATTATTACGAATTATGC
Organism: Halocaridina rubra; assembly: GCA_037179515.1. Classification (NCBI taxonomy): domain Eukaryota; kingdom Metazoa; phylum Arthropoda; class Malacostraca; order Decapoda; family Atyidae; genus Halocaridina; species Halocaridina rubra. The sequence continues at coordinate 20,137 of JAXCGZ010015530.1, read as the reverse complement.
AATATGTACTGAAACTATGCTAAAATATGTAAACTGCTTCTAAGTGTCTAAATTACTTACTTGGTCATTAGTGGGACATTTACTAAAATGTTTTTAAAATAACTATCTAAGAAGTAAAATGGTGAATTGGTAATACAAATTATGAAGGTTATGTATCGCAATAACCAAATCAGTCAAAAAAGTATAGGATAAGTTGAACATACGTCCAAGATTATATAAGTTCGATGCTTTGATTACTAAAGAAATAAAGAAAATCATATATAAGTGAAAAGTGCTTTATGTTATGTATAGTCAGTAATTGTAAATAGTTTATATAAGTAGTTTTTGTTTGGTGACATATTGTGAAATTAAAATTTTTCAAACAAAAATTTCATTTCAATGTTTCATTTTATTTGTTGCATTTGGATTTTTCTTTTAATGTGTTGGAGAAACCGCACCTCGGCCATATCCTGGCAGGAGGGATAGTACTACGTTGACTTTTAAAGCATTTGCATAAATGACATCTCTTATTCCACAAGCAGACCCCTCTCTTTTACCCAGGTCGGTCGCATCTACTGGTGTGCGGGGGTGGCTACAACAATGCACATTTCCCCGCAGGAATCTTGATCTATTTCTAGTGGGGTCCTTGTCCTTTAACTAGCATCTCAAACAACAGAAGAGAGTAACGTGAGAAACACGCCATGAGGCCCTTGTTTATATACAGGCTGTCACAACACCAGCGTGGCACAACACTAAGCGTGAATTATACATAACAAAGTCTCTGCTCCATATAATGCTGTCAGCAAAATTAAACCTTCATATATCCTTCTCTTTGCATTCATTTCCAAATACGTATTTCTCATCACACAATTCAACCCACCTAAACATTTACTCGATTCATTCACTCTATGACTTACCTCAACATCCACTCATCCATTCCTTGATACGTGCAACCTCAGATATTTAAAACTTTCATCTTCTTCAAGCAACTCCCCATTCACTCCTACAGTCAATCTTCCACCAGCCTTGTACATCTCATAACTTTACTTTCACCATTTCTCACCCCCAACTTCCTTCTATCACACACCTTAACAAACTCAGTCACCAAACAGTTCAGTTCATTCTCAGTATCAGCAAATAACAACTGATTCAGTTTCCACAACCTTCCATACTCACCTGCTAATTCCAAGCCTCTGTCTAATACTATTTCATTTACTTCTCTTACCACTCCATCCATATATACATTAAACATCCACGGCGATATTACACAGTTTTGATGTAACCCTACATTTACCTCAAACCCATCATTCATACCATTCCTGTCTTTCACACTTGCTCTACTATTCATGCTAAAACTCTTTACCACATTCGGCAACTTCTATTTATTCCATACAGCCGCAACACACTCCACAACCCTCTCTATCAACCCAGTCATATGATTTCTCTAAATCCATAAAAGCCCAAAAAGTGCCCCTACGTTTCTTTATGAATTTCTCACACACCTGTCTTACCACAAACACCTGATCAACACATCCTCTTCCAGGCCCAAACCCACATTGTTCTTCCCCGGTCAGTCTCTCAGTACCTTTCCTAATTCTCTCAATTAACACTTCCATTCACCTTACTAACTACACTCAACAAATGAATTCCTCTAAAACTACTACACTCATACTTATCTCCTCCAATCAGCCGAATTCCTCCTATTCTTAAAATATGCATTCATCATCCTAAGTATCCATTCCACTAATGCCTCCCCACCTTTTGACAAGCATGCAACATGACACCCATCTATCCCTGGTGCTTTACCTGTTTTCATTGCTCTCAATGCCAAATGTACCTCCTCTTTTGTTATTTCTCTATCATTCTCATCTCCCAACATTGTCAATCCATATTCATTTTCCACAGCCACAATCTCTGTCTCTCTATCATCTTCTTCATTTTGCAGTTCCTTGAAATACTCAACCCATCTTATTTACCTTTATTTCATCTACTAGAAATTGCTCATCTGCTCCTTTCACCCTCTCTTCCCCACCAGACTCACCTTTCTGCCCTCTTTTCACTTTCTCTCAAAACATCTTTTCATGCCTTTTCAAATTCTCAGACAACCTCCTACCCCACATTACATTCGCTTCTCACTTTGCCTCCCTCACCACACGCTTTGCTATCCTTTCTTATGATGCCTCAACATTATCTATCTGTAACCATACCTGAAATGTCTGCTCTTTTCAGTCACTGCTGCACTCACTTCCTCATTCCACTATTCACTACTTTTCTTTTTACTTCCACCTGTTAGTCTCTTTCCACGCACTGCCTCTGCACACTTCGTAACTTCCATCTATAAACAACTCTCTTTTCCACTTTATTTTTTACTACATTCCATACAAATCTCAGACTAGCCTTATAATCACAGTCTTTCTCTTTCTTATACAGTTAATCCTGAGTGAACACAATTATTCTGTACTTCATATTGTTCTCTCCAAGAGTAAAATGGCCAAATACGCTCAAACAATTTTGAGGCTTGCTATATTTCGGTTGTTCTAATAAATATGATAATTAAAAGCACTGAAATTAATGTGATTTTTTTAAAATAAGCGTGTAGATCATATTTCTTATATGCAATATAAAGGACGTGTGTATATATATATATATATATATATA
>JAXCGZ010015530.1:0-7500 GCA_037179515.1 Halocaridina rubra | reverse complement strand
GTTTGTTGAGTGTGGTAGGAAAAGTGTATGGTAGGATACTGGTTAATAGGATTAGGGATAAGACAGAAAATGTGATCACGGAAGTGCAGACTGGATTTAGGAGAGGTAGAGGTTGTATAGATCAGATTTTAATAGTTAGGCAGTTATGTGAGAAATATTTTGCAAAGGGCAAGGATGTGTATTTTGCATATTTGGATCTGGAGAAAGCGTATGATAGAGTTGATAGAGAAGCAATGTGGAATGTTTTGAGATTATATGGAATTAATGGTAAATTGTTGTATGCAGTGAAGAGTTTGTTGAGGGAAGTAGAGCTTGTGTTAGGGTAGGGAATGAAGTGAGTGAGTTGTTTCCAGTGAGTGTGGGACTGAGACAGGGATGTGTGATGTCACCATGGCTGTTCAATTTGTATATTGATGGAGTCGTAAGAGAGGTGAATGAGCGAGTGCGTGGTCGAGTTTTGAGAATGGTAGATGGGGATGATAACGAGTGGGAGCTGAATCAGTTGCTGTTTGCAGATGATACTGTGGTGGTGGTAGATTCATAGGAGAAGCTGTGTCAGTTTGTGTCAGAATTTGGAATGGTGTGTGAGAAAAGGAAGTTGCCAGTGACTGTGGGAAAGAGTAAGGTTATGAGGTGTACAAGAAATGAGGATGGTGCTGGATTGAATGTTATGTTGAATGGAGAGACACTTGAGGAAGTTGATCAGTTTAAGTATTTAGGTTCGGTTATAGCTGTAAATGGTGGAGTGGAAGAAGATGTGTGTCACAGAGTGACTGAAGGATGTAAAGTGTTGGGGGTGTTGAAAGGAGTGATGAAGAATAGAGGGTTGGAAATGAATGTTAAGAAAGTTTTGTATGAGAAAGTGGTTGTGCCATATGTGATGTATGGATCAGAGTTATGGGGTATGAAAGTAAGTGAGAGACGGAAACTAAATGTGTTTGAGATGAAATGCCTGAGGAGTATGATTGGTGTATCTCGGTTTGATAGGGATAGGAATGAAGTGGTGAGAGCAAGAATGGGTGTGAGGAGAGCAATTGCAGGCAGGGTAGATATGAATGTTCTGAGATGGTTTGGTCATGTGGAAAGGATGGATGATGAAAAACTACCCCCCAGTTAAAGGGGGAAACAGCCAAGGTAGATAGATGATAAAATATAAGAGTATTCTAATAAAGAGTATCTGTCATAAGCTTTCTTAGCGATATTAGAAATAAGAATTATAATTAAAAAAAGCCACGCTTAAGTTACGACTTAAGACATATGAACATAACTGATAAGAAGATATAACTTGGGTAGCAACATCAAATAATTCAGTAGCATACAATTTTTAGTGATAATAGTGATTGTATGACAATGTTATGAGAGAGAGAGAGAGAGAGAGAGAGAGAGAGAGAGAGAGAGAGAGAGAGAGAGAGAGAGAGAGAGAGAGAGAGAGAGAGAGAGAGAGAGAGAGAGAGAGAGAGAGAGAGAGAGAGAGAGAGAGAGAGAGAGAGAGAAGAGAGAGAGAGAGAACTTCTAAGGGAGAGTCGAAAGACTATTACCAATTTGTATCCAATACCTGTCGTAAAAGACGCCTAAATATGAGAGTATGGATAAGATATTAGCAATTCTCCCCTCCCTCGGGAATAATTAGGCCACAAAACGAGTTTTATTGCTTATGAGGGATGATCTTTCGATATATATATATATATATATATATATATATATATATATATATATATATATATATATATATATATGTATCTTTCTATCTATCTATCTATCTATCTATCTATATATATGTATATATATATATATATATATATATATATATATATATATATATATATATATATATATATATATATATATATATATATATATATATATATATATTATCAAATAAGCACATTACATATGTGAAAACATGAATCATTTTATATATATATATATATATATATATATATATATATATATATATATATATATATATATATATATATATATATATATATATATATATATATATAAGTACAAACTGTTAATATACAGCATTAAATAGTAAGGAAACCCATCAGTGAAACAAAAGTTATAAAACAATGCTATATTTCGGATCCTAACTGGATCCCTTCTCAAGCACAACTGAGAAAAAACATAACAAAGGTGGAGGAAAGGTAAACAAAAGGAGTCATGAGACCTAAGGGATTAAAATTTAGGTAAACAGTCCCCATTCACTTTTAACTATCCCAAAGCAAATGGTGGTTTAATCATCTATATGTCATGAGGAAAAACAAGCATCTTATTGAAGAATTGCAAAGGGGTGTGCATGGGGGGCTCCAATTCGTGTCAAAGGATAAGCCACCTCTTAGAACATTTTTCATTAAAGGGTTTCCTACTTATTGGAATAAAGAACAACTGCACTCCCTCTTAGAAAATGAAGATGGAAAATACATCGAAAGCCTACAACGCTTAAAGTATGATGGAAAAGAATCTTCGACTCTAAAGATGATGTGGAAATCAATTGAAGTCAATCCTCCAGAAGAAATTGTCCTTCTTCCAGGGATTAAAGATCCCCCTATCCTCAAAGTGCAAGAAAAATCTTCAACCAACATCCAGCGCTCCCTCTATTGCCAGAAGGGGCACACTTATCAAAAATGTTCAGCAGAGACTGCTGGGCCCATCACAACAACTCCTCGGTCCCAGACTTGCTCACGATGTGGCACAGTCACTGAAAATATGTGGGAGCATAACTGTTCCCAGCAGAATGAAGATAGTATCACCTCGGAGAGCCAAGATACAGGATCTGCCGAGGGTGAATCATTACTGACAACTACAGATGAAGCAGTTCAGGTACAAATTGTAGCAGTGAAGGAAAAAATCACAGCAGTGAATGAACAAATTGTAACAGTGAATGAACAAACTATCAGAGATAACGACCGCGAACTACAGTGCAAAAGTAACTCCTATGAAAAGATGCTCAAAAACTTAAAAGAGCAAGTAGCTACATTAATGATTCAGCTTGAAAACATGACAAATGAATCATTTGAGGTTTGTCCTATATCATCTCAAAATGATAATGGCAGTGACAAGGAAATAGCTCAAAGAACCCAAATAACACGAGCTGCTAAAGTCAAAGGTAAAGCCCTCATACTTGAACAGGTAAAATTCCTTAACACTGCAGATAATTAGATGCAGATATCACTCTCCCAACTTTCTATTCTTTAATTTTTTTTTCTTTCTTTCTAATTAATCACACCCTTCTTACTACAATGAACCTGTCTCTTATCTCTATGTCATACCTTTTCTTCATAAATAGATATGTGTGTGTGATTACCTAATTGTGATTACCTAATTGTGTTTACGGGAAAGAGCCCAAAGCTCGTATCTTCCCGTCTCCTGATCGGTTCCATTTTTAGACTTAGTGATACTTATCATACCTGTCCTTAAAACTATGGATTGAGATAGAATTAACTACCTCCTCGCTTAGCGAATTCCAATTATCAACTACTCTTACACTGAAAAAGTATTTCCTTACATCCTGCAAAGAAGTTTTCTTACGAAGCTTCAAACTATGACCTCTAGTTCTAGAGCCAGCCATATCGAAATATCGATCCCTATCCACTCTATCATAACCATGAAGGAATTTAAAGACTGTCACCATATCCCCCCTTACTCTTCTAGCTTCGAGTGATGGCAAGTCTAATTCCCTCAGCCTCTCATCATAACCGAGATTGCGTATTTCTGGCACCAGTTTCGTGGCATGTCTTTGAACTTTTTCAAGCTTAGCTATGTGCTTTTTCAAGTGCGGATTCCAAAAGGGGGCTGCATATTCGAGTTTTGGCCTCACATAGGTTACATAAATATTTCTGAACATTTCCTTTTCCATGTGCCTGAAGGCTACCCTTACATTTGATAAGAATGCATATGCTGCCCTTACTACGCCATTTATATGTATTTCTGGAGACAAATCTGCCAGTATGTTTACTCCTAGATCTCTCTCATTTTCTGTCTCTTGAAGTTGTACTCCAGCCACCGAGTAGTCAAGCTTGGGCCTTCTTGCACTTGTACCCATTCTCATTACCTTACATTTTGAGGTATTGAATTTCATTAGCCACTTTTCTGACCACTCATGCAGATTATTTAGATCCTCCTGAAGTTCTCTACCATTGTTCTCGTTTTTTACTTTCTTCACAATCTTTGCATCATCTGCAAACATATTCATGAATGAATTTACAGACTCTGGTAGGTCATTTACATATACAAGGAACAAAAGCGCGCCCTAAAACTGAACCCTGTGGAACTCCACTACTAACTCTTCTCCATTCAGACACTGAGTGTCTTACTCTAACCCTCTGTTCCCTTCCTTCTAAGTAAGTTTTTATCCATTCCAAGACATTTCCACCTATTCTAGCCATTGATTGCAGCTTCCTAATAAGTCTCCCATGTGGAACAGTGTCAAACGCTTTCTGGAAGTCTAGGAATATGCAATCTGCCCAACCCTCTCTTTCCTGTAAGATTTGGCTTACCTCATCATAAAATTCTAATAATAAGTTTGTTACTGTTGATCTTCCTTCTCTGAAGCCATGTTGCCTCACTGACAAAAAGTTGAAGGATTCCAAGTGAAGAGAGATATGTATCCTTAGTAGTTTCTCCATAAGTTTGCAAACTATGCTGGTCAAGGAAACTGGTCTATAGTTCAGAGCCGTATCCCTCCTTCCCTTTTTGAAGATAGGTATCACATTTGCTTGTTTCCAGCATCTTGGAATCTCCCCCGACTCCAGTGACTCCTTAAATATGATACTTAGTGCCACTGATATTGTGTTTGCGCATTTTTTAAGCACATGAGGGGATATGTCATCAGGACCTGTAGCTTTATGAACATCTAAATCCATCAGCGCTTTGCATGCCTCTGTGGCTGTAAGGTTGATGTTCTCTAATACCGGCCCTTGAGCTTCTATCACTGCAATCTGAGGGGGTGGGGTATTTTCTACTGTAAATACTGACTGAAACTCCTTGTTCAATTCTTTGCAGATCTCTTCGTCCGTCTCAGTGATGCTTCCATCCGCTCTCTTTAGCCTTAAAACCTGTTCTTTTACCTTCAGTTTTCCTCTGATAAAGCTGTGGAAAAGCTTGGGATTTTCTTTAGCCTTCCTGGTGATGTCCCTCTCATAATCTCTCTCTGCCTCTCTCCTTTTACTTAGGTAGTCATTTCTTGCTCTTTTGTAGGTTTGCCAGGCATTTATGTTTTTTCTCCTCCTATACCTTTTCCAGCATTTGTCTCTATACTCCTTAGCTCTTTTACACCCATTATCGAACCATTTCTCTCTGGCATGAATTACACCTACTTTGGTGACAGGTATGCAGCAATCTACTATCTTCCCATATGTCTCACAAAAGATGTCATACATTTCTTGTACAGATTTGTTGTAAAATAAGGTTCTCCAGTCAATAACTGCAAAAAGCTCATTCATTTTGATGTAATCTCCTTTCGGATAGTTCCTCCTCATGTCCTCAGTGCCTCTACTCTCAGGAAGAATGTCTTCAATGATATACTCCATCAACAACACACAGTGGTCACTCTTTCCAATTGGTGGTTCATACTCAATATTTTCAATATCCAACACATTATCTGTGAACACTAGATCAAGTAGTGATGGCTCATCCCCACCCCTGGCTCTTGTTGGTTCCATTACATGTTGGTGTAGGAAATTCCCTTGTACGCAATCTAGGAATCTTGCCCCAAATAAGTCCTCACCACTGTGTGGGTCAAGATTTATCCAATCTATCTCTTTATGATTAAAGTCTCCCATAATCAAAATCCTACATTTTTTCTCCCGCGCCATGTTAACAACTGAGTTTATGACTTCAATCGTACCTATATGACTTTCCTCATAAATTTCAAGCCTATATTGGTTCCTTGGTGGGTTGTATACAACAGTTATTATAATGCTCTCTGACCCAGTATTTATGCGAGCAACAAGAAATTCCTTGAACTCACTTTCTATAGCCAAGTTTATTTCTTCAACTTGAATCCTCTCACTTATGAGCAGTGCTATCCCTCCACCAGTCCTCTCAGTTCTTTCGACCCTTAGTATTCTGAAGCCCTTAGGAAAAACTGTGACACTGTTTATGTCCTCACTCAACTTAGTCTCTTTAATTGCTACTATATCTGCCTTACTGTTGTGAATCCTATCTTTTAATTCTACTGCCTTACCAGCTAATCCATCAGCATTTGTGTATAACAATCTTAATGAGGCTCCATCCCCTGATCTTCTGTCATTATCTTCTTTATCTCCCCTTTGTCTGGAAGTATTCTGTAACGAAAATGTTTCTTCTCTTCTTCATTTCTTTCATCATTTAACCTTCTTGCCTCTTGCAACAAGTTTTTGATCTTTCCCATCTCTTCCTATGTTCTGTATCGTCTAATGAACACTTCTTTGCATTCTTGAAGGTCTTTTAGACTTTTTTTCTCAACAATATTTCCCTACATGTCTCCCCTCTCTCAAAGGTTACTTTTGTTGGTCTCGGCTTTCCTTCCCTCGAATATTTACCTAGTTGGTGTATGTTTACAATATCCTCAGGACCACATACTACTCCAAGCTTTCTTATCAGGTCTACAACGTTAGCTTTATTTTCTTCAAGTCTCCCCTGCCATGTTGGCTCCTGGGATTCACTTATGCCTGAGATTACCACTGTCTTCTCCTTATCAAGTGCCTGTCTGATGAGTGGGTTTGCCCTTTCCATCACAACGTCTTTCATTTTTTCGATTACTGTCTCTTTATAGTCAACTGTTTGTATGTTTTCCAGTGCCACCACCTTTACAGCCTCTTTTACTGCCACATTCCCCTTTAGTGCATCAGCAAAGGACGTTTTCATGGCATCATTTTCCATATTCAGCTCCTGGAACTCTTTTCTGAACTGTTCAATGTTTTCCTTAATCTGAACATTCCAAGCAGCAATCTCGTCTCTCTCAAAAGAGAGCAGTGAACTAACATCTAATTCCTTTAGGTTGTCATTCAGCTGTTTGTTTTTATCTTCTTGTTTATAAATTCTAGATTCTAGTTGACTCTTTTCCCCTTCCATCTTCTTTATTCTTTTTTCTAGTTCCTTTCTCTCCTGCCCTTGTGCTTTATTTGCTTCCTCCAAAGATCTTATTTGTTCTCTGAGTGTTTCATTCTCTTTCATTTCTCCATCCATATTCCGAATTTTATCATCAAGGCTTATAACCATTTCCTCTAACTTCTTGATTCTCTGTTTAAGTCCTCTGATGACTACCCCTTCTCCCGACCCATGGGTGGGAGAGGTTTGGGACAGAGATGGCTTCATTTTTATGTTCTCCCTCTCACAGAATATAGAAAGAAGACGAGAAAGAGGAAAAAAAAGAAAAGAGAAAAACTTCTAATTTACCTTCACACAGAATTTTTATATCTCCATATAAGTGCTATTTAGTGACTCAGTTTGTCTCCTTTCTGTGTGTGTGCATGTGCATGCATATATAAGGAGATTCTCATGTATGTAGGTATG
>JAXCGZ010015529.1:45000-60000 GCA_037179515.1 Halocaridina rubra | reverse complement strand
TTTACCATTGATTCCATATAATCTCAAAACATTCCACATAGCCTTTCTATCAACTCTATCGTATGCTTTTTCCAGATCCAAATATATATATATATATATATATATATATATATATATATATATATATATATATATATATATATATATATATATATATATATATATATATATAGAAAAATATTCACTTCACATATGTGAAAACATAAATCATATGCTACCCCGACAGGACTTGAACCTACGACTTATAATTTCTAAGTCAAGATGCTACCAAATACGACACAGAAGGTTAAAAGGAATCCAACCTTATAGCTTCTATCTGCTATATTTAGTAATGAATGTATTCTATCTGAATGCCACTATGTTCATATTACAGATTCCCCAACCTCACTCGTGGTTTCATTTACGCATTTAATTCAACTCCAAATCTCATTAGGGACTAACAATAACCAAATAAGCACATAACATACTTGAAAACATGAATTATTTTCTACCCCGCCAGTGACTTGAGCCTAGGACTTATAATTTCTAAGTCAAGATGCTACCAACTACACCAATGAATGTTTTAAGGAGTGAGACCTTATAGCTTATGTCTGGTATACTTAGGAATGAACGCATTTTATCTGAATGCCATTATGGTCATATTACAGATTCCCCAATCTCACTCGTGGCTTTATTTTCACATTTAATTCAACTCCCAATTTCATTCTGGACCAACAATAACTAAATAAGCACATGCCATATGTGAAAACATGAATCATTTTCTACCAAAACCAAGACTTCAACCTTGGACTTATAATTACTAAGTAAAGATGCTACCAACTACACCACAGTACGTTAAAAGGAATCGAACCTTATAGCTTATATCTGCTATACTTAGGAATGAACACACTGTATCTGAATGCCACTATGTTCTTATTATAGATTCCTCAACCTCAATCGTGGCTTCATTTTCGCATTTACCTCAACTCCCAATCTGATTCGGGACCAACAATAACCAAATAAGCACATTATATATGTGAAAACATGAGTCATTTTCTACCCCTATAGGGATTTGAACCTAGGAATTATACTTACTAAGTCAAGATGCTACCAATTACACCAAAGAAGGTTAAAAGGAATCCAACCTTATAGTTTATATATGCTATACTTAGGAATGAATGCAATTTATCTGAATACCACTATGTTCATATTACACAGTCCCCAACCACACTCGTGGTTTCATTTTCGCATTTAATTCAACTGCCAATCTCATTCAGGACCAACAATAACCAAAAAAGCACATTACATATGTGAAAACATGAATCATTTTCTGCTCCGACAGGGACTTGAAACTAGGACTTATAATTACTAAGTCAAGATGCTACCAACTACACCACAGAAGGCTAAATGAACTAAAATCTTATAGCTTCTATCTGCTATATTTAGGAATGAATGCATTCTATCTGAATGCCACTATGCTCATATTACCGATTCCCCAACCTCACTCGTGGCTACATTTTCGCATTTAATTCAACTCCCAATCTCATTCGGGACCAACAATAACCAAATAAGCACATAACATATGTTAAAGAATGAATTATTTTCTACCCCGACAGGGACATGAGCCTAGGACTTATAATTTCTTAGTCAAGATGCTACCAACTACACCACAGAAGGTTAAAAGGAATAAGACCTTATAGCTTATGTCTGGTATACTTAGGAATGAACGCATTTTATTTTAATGCCACTATGGTCATATTACATATTCCCCAATCTCCCTCGTGGCTTTATTTTCACATTTAATTCAACTCCAATCTCATTCTGGACCAACAATAACCAAATAAGCACATTACCTTTATGAAAACATGAATCATTTTCTACCCCGCCAGGAAATGAACCTAGAACTTATAATTACTAAGTCAAAATGCTACCATCTACACCACAGAAGGTTAAAAGGAGTCCAACCCTATAGCTTATGTCTGCTATACTTAGGAATGAACGCATTCTAACTGAATGCCTCTATGTTCATATTACAGATTCCCCAACATCACAAGTGGCTTCATTTTTGCATTTAATTCAACTCCCAATCTCATTCTGGACCAACAATAACCAAATAAGCACTTTACATATGTGAAAACATGAATCATTTTCTACCCCGAAAGAGACCTGAGCTCAGGACTTATAATTACTAAGTGAAGATGCTACCAACTACACCACATAAGGTTAAAAGGAATCAAACCTTATAGCTTATATCTGCTAAACTTAGGAATGAACGCATCATATCTGAATGCCATTATGTTCATATTACAGATTCCTCAATCAAAATTGTGGCTTCATATCCGCATTTTATTCAACTTCCAATCTCATTCAGGACCAACAATAACCGAAAAGCACATAACATATGTGAAAACATGAATCATTTTCTACCCCAACCGGGAATTCAACATAGGATTTATAATTACTAAGTCAAGATGCTACCAACTACACCTCAGAAGGATAAAAGGAATCTAACTTATAGCTTATATCTGTTATACTTATTAATGAACGCATTTTATCTGAATGCCACTATGGTCATATTACAGATTTCCCAATATTACTCATGGCTACTTTTTCACATTTAATTCAACTCCCAATCTCATTCTGGACCAACAATAACCAAATAAGCATGTTACATATGTTAAAACATGAAATATTATCTACCCCGACAGGGACTTGAACCTAGGACTTATAATTACTAAGTCAACATTCTACCAACTACGCCATAGAACGCTGAAAGGAATCCAACCTCATAGCTTTTATGCGATACTTAGGAATGAAGACATTCTATCTGAATGCCACTATGTTCATATAACAGATTACCCAATATCACTCGTGGCTTTATTTTCTCATTTAATTCAACTCCCAATCTCATTCGGGACCAACAATAACCAAATAAGCACATTATATATATGTGACAACATGATTCATTTTCTACCCGGACTGGAAGTTTAACCTAGGACTTATAATTATTAAGTCAAAATGCTACCAACTACACAAGAGAAGCTTAAAAGGAATCCAACCTTCTAGCTTATATCTGCTATACTTATGAATGAACGCATTCTTTCTGAATGCCAATATGTTCATATTACAACTACAGGGACTTGAGCATAGGACTTATAATTACTAAGTCAAGATACTACCAAATACACCACCGAAGCTTAAAAGGTGTCTAGCTTTATAGCTTATATCTGCTATACTTAGGATTGAAAACATTCTATCTGAATGTCACTATGTTCATATTACAGATTCTCCAACCTTACTCGTGGCGTCATTTTCACATTTAATTAAACTCCCAATCTCATTCCTGACCAACAATAGCCTAATAACCACATGACATATGTGAAAACATGAATCATTTTCTACCCCGACCGGGACTTCAACCTAGGACTTATAATTACTAAGTCAAAATGCTACCAACTACACCACAGAAGATTAAAAGAAATCTAACCTTATAGCTTATATCTGCTATACTTAGGAATAAACGCATTCTATCTGAATGTCACTATGTTCATATTACAGAGTCCCCAACCTCTCTTGTGGCTTCACTTTCGCATTCAATTCAACTCCCAATCTCATTCGGGACCAACAATAACCAAATAAGCACATAACATATGTGAAAACATGAACGATTTTCTACCCCAACAAGGAAATGAACCTAGTACCTATAATTACTATGTCAGGATGCTACCAACTTCACAGAAGAAGGGTAAAAGGAGTCCAACTTTCTATCTTCTATCTGCTATACTTAGGAATGAACGCGTTCTATCTGAATGCCTAACTGTTCATATTACAGATTCCCCAACCTCAAGCGTGGCTTCAATTTTGAATTTAATTCAACTCCCAATCTCATTCGGGATCAACAATATCCAAATAAGCACATTACATATGTGAATACATGAATCATTTTCTACCCCAAAAGGGATTTGAACCTAGGAATTATAATTACAAAGTCAAGCTGCTCCCAACTACACCACAGAAGGTTAAAAGGAATCAAACCTTATATCTTATATCCGCTATCTTAGGAATGAACGCATTCTATCTGAATGCCATTATGGTCATATTACAGATTCCCAAGCCTAAGTTATGGCTTCATTTTCACATTTAATTCAACTCCGAATCTCATTCGGGACCAACAATAACCAAATAAGCACATTATATATGTGAAAACATAATTCATTTTCTACCCGGACTGGGAGTTTAACCTAGGACTTATAATTACTAAGTCAAAATGCTACCAACTACACCAGAGAAGCTTAAAGGGAATCCAACCTTATAGCTTATATCTGCTATACTTATGAATGAACGCATTCTTTCTGAATGCCAATATGTTCATATTACAGATTCCCCAACCTCAATCATGGCTTCATTTTCGCATTTAAATCAGCTCTCAACTTCATTCAGGACAAACAATAACCAAATAAACACATTACATAAGTGAAAATATGAATTATTTTCTAACCCGATAGGGACCTGAACCTAGTACTTATAATTACTAAGAGAAGATGCTACCAACTACACCTCAGAAGGTTAAAAGGAATCAGACCTTATAGCTTCTGTCTGCAATACTTAGGAATAAACGCATTTTATCTGAATGCCTTTATGGTTATATTACAGATTCCCCAATCTCACTCGTGGTTTCATTTTTGCAAATAATTCAACTCCCAATCTCATTCGGGATCAGGAATAACCAAATAAGCACATTACATATGTGAAAACATGAATTATTTTCTACCCCGAACGGGACTTGAACCTTGGACTTATAATTACTAAGTCGAGATGCTACCAACTACACCACAAAAGGTTAAAATGAATCCAACCTTATAGCTTATATCTGCTATACTTAGGAATGAACGCATTATATCAGAATGCCACTATGTTCATATTACAGATTTCACAACCTCATTCTTGGCAACATTTTCTCATTTATTTCAACTCCCAGTCTCATTTGGGAACAACAATAACCAAATAAGCACATTACATATTTGAAAACATGTTTAATTTTCTATCCCTATCGAAACTTGAACGTGACACTTATAATTACTAAGTCAAGATGCTACCAACTAAACCTTAGATTCACAGGGGTGTGCAACCTGCGGCCCAAGGGCCGCATGCGGCCCTCAAAGGCTTTCATTGCGGCCCTTTCTCCTAAAAATAAATAAGCTATAGTGCGGCCCTCAGAGAGAGAGAGAGAGAGAGCGCGCCTCGAACTGAATATTCCAACAACTCTCTCTCTCTCTCTCTCTCTCTCTCTCTCTCTCTCTCTCTCTCTCTCTCTCTCTCTCTCTCTCTCTCTCTCTCTCTCTCTCTCTCTCTCTCTCTCCTCTCTCTCGTGTTTTCATCAACAAACCTTCCTCAATAACCGATGGTACGAGGAGTCATCGTTATCAGTAACCCCTTTTAAGATCATTGTAAACACCGAAACGATCATTATTTTTAAGGTTGGATGTTTACACTTTTTACACTCTCTTCTATGCTTTGCAGTACAGCCGGACAGGAATTAATATAGTTCTCAGTTTATCTCAGACTCAAGTGGTGAAATCAGTGTGCTTCATTTGTTGTTGTTGATTTGTGATTACCGGTATTCTAAGTCTAACTCTAAGTTGTTTATGTTGCAGTTTTGTGATTGGCTTTAGAAAACTTGCAAGCAAAACATTTTGAGAATTATATATTTCTGCTGAAATTTGGTACTAATTATATTGCAGTCTATTACATTATTCTTAATTAAAGCCTTTAATTAAGAAAAATGTAATAGATTGCTTTATAATTAATACCACATTTTCAGCAGAAATATATAATTCTCAAAATGTTTTGCTTGCAAGTTTTCTAAAGCCAATCACAAAACTGCAACATAAACAACTTAATTAGAGTTAGTCTTTAAAGTTAACTTTTTCCTATTATATATTTTGCTCAGCAGAGAGATCTTATTGCACTAATAATGGTTTCTACGAGTAAAAAACGCAAGATTTCAGATGAAAACCGGAGTTTTCAAGAGAAATGGACTGAACAATATTTATGCATACAATCAGGGGGAAAGCATTGTGCCTTGTGTGCCATGAAAACATTTCTGTTTTAAAAGAATATAACATCAAAAGCCACTACATCACAAAGCACAAAGATGATGAAAATATGACAGGTGAAGCACGCAAAGAAAAAATATCATTCTTGCAGAAATCTCTGAAAGGACAACAGTCAGTTTTTACAAAGAAACTTAAGGAATATGATTCATCTCTCAAAACAAGCTTTTTGATTAGTCAAATCCTTGCAAAAAGACTCAAGCCCTATTCTGATGGTGAGGTAGTTAAAGAATGTTTGTGTGTAGCCTCAGACAATATGTTTCCTGACAAAAAGAAACTAGTTGAAAACATAAGCCTTTCAAGATATACTGTTGCTAGAAGAATAGACAGTCTTTCAGGGAATATTGAAAGTACATCATCCATACAGCCTGATATTGATGAGTTGGTGTCCCAAATGCAACATCAACCATCTCACTAGGGTAGCCTTTCATTTGCTCATTAATGATTAGGAAAATGTCTGTGTTTGATAATTCTTATGTTAATGATCCCAGTTAACCAATAATAAGTAATTATTTATGTTTGTACATTATAATAATAAGGTACGGTAGCCTTTCATTTGCTCATTTATAGTAAGGAAAATACTTTTGTTTCAGACAATTCTTATTTTTGTGATCCCAATTTAAATAAAACCAGTAACAAACTAATTATCTATCTTTATTAGTATAATCTCACATAATATGTCTTCGATCGTAGTAAATAGCATGAAATAGTAAGGTTATGTGGCCCTCCATACCAACAGAGTCGTGACTAGTGGCCCTTTGGGAAAAAAGGTTGCACACCCCTGCAGGCTTAGAAGGTTAAAAGGAATCAGACCTTATAGCTTATATCTGCTATACTTAGGAATGAACGCATTCTATTTCAATGCCACTATGTCCAAGTTAAAGATTCTCCAACCTCACTCGTGGCTTCAATTTCGCATTTAATTCAATTCCAAGTATCATTCAGGACCAACGTTTACCAAATAAGCACATTACATATGGGAAAACATGAATTATTTTTTATCTCAAAGATGACTTGAACCTAGGACTTATAATTACTAAATCATGATGCTACCAATTACACCACAGAAGTTTAAAGAGAATCCATCCATATAGCCTATGTCTGCTATACTTAGGAATAAATGCATTCCATCTAAATGCCACTATGTTTATATTAAAGATTTCCAAACCTCACTCTTGGCTTCATTTTCGCATTTAAATCAACTCTCAATCTCATTCAGAACCAACAATTATCAAATAAGCACTTAACATATGTGAAAACATGAATCATTTTCTACCTCGACCGTGACTTAAATCTAGGACTTATAAATACTAAGTCAAGATGCTACCTACTACACCACAGAAGGTAAAAAGAAGTCCACCCTTATAGCTTATATCTGCTATAATTAAGAATCAATGCATTCTATCTGAATGCCACTATATTCATATTACAGATTCCCCAATCTGACTCTAGGCTTCATTTTCGCATTTAATTCAACTCCCAATCTCATTCGGGACAAAAAATATCCAAATAACCACATAACATATGTGATAATATGAATTATTTTCTAACCCCATCATGACTTGAACCTAGGACTTATAATTACTAATTCAAGATGCTACCAACTACACCACAGAAGGTTAAAAGGAATCAGACCTTATAGCTTATGTCTGCAATACTTAGGAATGAACGCATTTTATCTGAATGCCTCTATGGTCATATTACAGATTCCCCAATATCACTCGTGGCTACATTTTCACATTTAATTCAACTCCCAATCTCATTCTGTACCAACAATAACCAAATAAGCACATTACATATGTGAAAACATGAATCATTTTCTACCCTGACAGGGACTTCAACCTAGGAATTATAATTACTAAGTCAACACGCTACCAACTACACCACAGAACGTTGAAAGGAATCTAACCTTATAGCTTATATCTGCTATACTTAGGAATGAATGCATTCTTTCTGAATGCCAAAATGTTCATAATTCAACTCCCAACCTAATTCAGGACAAATAATAACCAAATAAGCACATTACATATGTGAAAACATGAATTATTTTCTAACCCATCCATGACTTGAACCTACGACTTTTAATTATTAAGTCACGATGCTACCACTCCTACAACACAGAAGGCTAAAATTAATCAGACCTTATAGCTTATATCTGTTATACTTAGGAATAAACGCATTCTATCAGAATGCCATTCTTTTCATATTACTGATTCCCCAATCTCAATCGTGGCTTCATTTTTGCATTTAATTCAACTCCCAATCTCATTTGGGACCAACAATAACCAAAGAAGCATATTACATATGTGAAATCAGGAATCATTTTCTACAACTACAGGGACTTGAGCGTAGGACTTATAATTACTAAGTCAAGATACTACCAAATACACCACAGAAGCTTAAAAGGTGTCCAGCTTTATAGCTTATATCTGCTATACTTAGGATTGAAATCATTCTATTTGAATGTCACTATGTTCATATTACAGATTCTCCAACCTTACTCGTGGCGTCATTTCCACATTTAATTAAACTCTCAATCTCATTCCTGACTAACAATAACCTAATAACCACATGACATATGTGAAAACATGAATCATTTTCTACCCCGACCGGGACTTTAAACTAGGACTTATAATTACTTAGTCAAAATGCTACCAACTACACCACAGAAGATTAAAAGGAATCTAACCTTATAGCTTATATCTGGTATACTTAGTAATAAACGCATTCTATCTGAATGTCACTATGTTCATATTACAAATTCCCCAACCTCACCCGTGGCTTCATTTTCGCATTCAATTCAACTCCCAATCTCATTCGGGACCAACAATAACCAAATAAGCACATAACATATGTGAAAACATGAACGATTTTCTACCCCAACAAGGAAATGAACCTAGTGCCTATAATTACTATGTTAGGATGCTACCAACTACACAAAAGAAGGGAAAAAGGAGTCCAACCTTATATCTTCTATATGCTATACTTAGGAATGAACGCGTTCGATCTGAATGCCTAACTGTTCATATTACAGATTCCCCAACCTCAAGCGTGGCTTCAATTTTGAATTTAATTCAACTCCCAATCTCATTCGGGATCAACAATAACCAAATAAGCACATTACATATGTGAAGACATGAATCATTTTCTACCCCAAAAGGGATTTGAACCTAGGACTTATAATTACAAAGTCAAGATGCTACCAACTACACCAGAGAAGGTTAAAAGGAATCAAAAATTATAGCTTATATCTGC
This sequence comes from Halocaridina rubra, assembly GCA_037179515.1. Taxonomy (NCBI): domain Eukaryota; kingdom Metazoa; phylum Arthropoda; class Malacostraca; order Decapoda; family Atyidae; genus Halocaridina; species Halocaridina rubra. Next base: position 50,653 of record JAXCGZ010015529.1, on the reverse strand, counting down.
TATACTTAGGATTGAACGCATTCTATCTGAATGCCATTATGGTCATATTACAGATTCCCAAACCTAAATTATGGCCTCATTTTCGCATTTAATTCAACTCCGAATCTCATTCGGGACCAACAATAACCAAATAAGCACATTGTATATGTGAAAACATGATTCATTTTCTACCCGGACTGGGAGTTTAACCTAGGACTTATAATTACTAAGTCGAAATGCTACCACCTACACCAGAGAAGCTTAAAAGGAATCCAACCTTATAGCTTGTATGTGCTATACTTATGAATGAACTCATTCTTTCTGAATGCCAATATGTTCATATTACAGATTCCCCAACCTCAAGTATGGCTTCATTTTCGCATTTAAATCAACTCCCAACTTCATTCAGGACAAACAATAACCAAATAAGCACATTATATATGAGAAAATATGAATTATTTTCTGACCCGACAGGGATTTTAACCTAGTACTTATAATTACTAAGTCAAGATGCTACCAACTACACCTCAGAAGGTTAAAAGGAATCAGACCTTATAGCTTCTGTCTGCAATACTTAGGAATAAACGCATTTTATCTGAATGCCACTATGGTCATATTACAGATTCCCCAATCTCACTTATGGCTTCATTTTTGCAAATAATTCAACTCCCTATCTCATTCGGGATCAAGAATAACCAAATAAGCACATTGCATATGTGAAAACATGAATCATTTTCTACCCCGAATGAGACTTGCACATTGGACTTATAATTACTAAGTCAAGATGCTAACAACTACACCACAGAAGGTTAAAATGAATCCAACCTTATAGCTTATATCTGCTATACTTAGGAATGAACGCATTATATCAGGATGCCACTATGTTCATATTACAGATTTCACAACCTCATTCTTGGCAACATTTTCTCATTTAATTCAACTCCCAGTCTCATTTGGGAGCAACTACTAACTAAATAAGCACATTACATATTTGAAAATATGTTTCATTTTTTATCCCTATCGAAACTTGAACGTGACACTTATAATTACTAAGTCAAGATGCTACCAACTACACCTAAGAAGGTTTAAAGGAATCAGCCCTTATAGCTTATATCTGCTATACTTAGGAATGAACGCATTCTATTTCAATGCCAGTATGTCAAAGTTAAAGATTCCCCAACCTCACTCGTGGCTTCAATTTTGCATTTAATTCAATTCCAAGTATCATTCATGACCAATGTTTACCAAATAAGCACATTACATATGTGAAAACATGAATTATATTTTATCCCAAAGAGGACTTGAACCTAGGACTTATAATTACTAAATCATGATGCTACCAATTACACCACAGAACTTTAAAGGGAATCCAACCTTATAGCTTATATCTGCTACACTTAGGAATGAATGCATTCCATCTAAATGCCACTATGTTCATATTAAAGATTTCCAAACCTCACTCCTGGCTTAATTTTCGCATTTAATTCAACTCTCAATCTCATTCAGAACCAACAATAATCAAATAAGCACTTAACATATGTGAAAACATGAATCATTTTCTACCCCGACCGTGACTTAAACCTAGGACTTATGATTACTAGGTCAAGATGCTACCAACTACACCACAGAAGGTTAAAAGAAGTCCACCCTTATAGCTTATATCTGCTATAATTAAGAATGAATGCATTCTATCTGAATGCCACTATATTTATATTACGGATTCCCCAATCTCACTCGTGGCTTCATTTTCGCATTTAATTCAACTCCCAATCTCTTTCAGGACAAAAAATATCCAAATAACCACATAACATATGTGATAATATGAATTATTTTCTACCTCGAGAGAGACTTGAACCTAGGACTTATAATTACTAAGTCAGGATGCTACCAACTACACCACAGAAGGTTAAAAGGAATCAGACCTTATAGCTTATGTCTGCAATACTTAGGAATGAACGCATTCTATTTGAATGTTACTATGTTCATATTACAGATTCCCCAACCTCAGTCGTGGCTTCAATTTCGCATTTAATTCAACTCCCAATCACATTCAGGACCAACAATAAACAAATAAGCACATAACATATGTGAAAACATGAACGATTTTCTACCCCGACAAGGAAGTGACCCTAGTACTTATAATTACTATGTCAGGATGCTACCAACTACACAAAAGAAGGGTAAAAGGAGTCCAACCTTATATCTTCTATCTGCTATACTTAGGAATGGACGCATTCTATCTGAATGCCTAACTGTTCATATTACAGATTCCCCAACCTCAAGTGAGGCTTCAATTTTGAATTTAATTCAACTCCCAATCTCATTCGAGATCAACAATAACCAAATAAGCACATTACATAAGTGAATATATTAATCATTTTCTACCTCAAAAGGGATTTGAACCTAGTACTTATAATTACAAAGTCAAGATGCTACCAACTACACCACAGAAGGTTAAAAGGAATCAAACCTTATAGCTTATATCCGCAATACTTAGGAATGAACGCATTTTATCTGAATGCCACTATGGTCATATTACAGATTCCCAAACCTAAATTATGGCTTCATTTTCGCTTTTAATTCAACTCCGAATCTCATTCGGGACCAACAATAACCAAATAAGCACATTACATATGTGAAAACATGAATCATTTTTTACCCCGATCAGGACTTATACCAAGGACTTATAATTACTAAGTCACGTTGCTACCAACCACACCTCAAAAGGTGAATAGGAATCAGACCTTATAGGTTACATCTGCTATTCTTAGGAATGAACATATTCTATCTCAATGCCACTATGTTTATATTATAGATTTCCCAACCTAAATTGTGGCTTCATTTTCGCATTTAATTCAACTTCCAATCTCATTCGGGACCAACAATAACCAAATAAGCACATTACATATGTGAAAGCATGAATCATTTTCTGCACCGACCGGGACTTCAACATAGTACTTATGATTACTAAGTCAAGATGCTACCAGCTACACCACAGAAGGTTAAAAGGAATCCAACTTTATATCTTATATATGCTATACTTAGGAATGAACGCATTATATCAGATTGCCACTATGTTCATATTACAGATTTCACAACCTCATTCTTGGCAACATTTTCTCATTTAATTCAACTCCCAGTCTAATTTGGGAACTACAATAACCCAATAAGCACATTATATATTTGAAAACATGTTTCATTTTCTACCCCTATCGAAACTTGAACCTAGGACTTATAATTACTAAGTCAAGATGCTACCAACTACATCTCAGAAGGTTAAAAGGAATCGAACCTTATAGCTTATATCTGCTATAACTTAGGAATGAACGCATTCTATTTCATTGCCACTATGTCCAAGTTAAAGATTCCCCAACAACACTCGTGGCTTCAATTTCTCATTTAATTCAATTCCAAGTATCATTCAGGACCAACGTTAACCAAATAAGCACATTACATATGGGAAAACATGAATTATTTTCTATCCCAAACAGGACTTGAACCTAGGACTTATAATTACTAAATCAAGATGCTACCAGTTACGCCACAGAAGTTTAAAGGGAATCCAGCCTTATAGCTTATATCTGCTACACTTAGGAATGAATGCATTCCATCTAAATGCCACTATGTTCATATTAAAGATTTCCAAACCTCCCTCCTGGCTTCATTTTCGCATTTAATTCAACTCTCAATCTCATTCAGAACCAACATTAATCAAATAAGTACTTAACATATGTGAAAACATGAATCATTTTCTACCCCGACCGTGACTAAAACTTAGTACTTATAATTACTAAGTCAAGATGCTAACAACTACACCACAGAAGGTTAAAAGAAGTCCACCCTTATAGCATATATCTGCTATAATTAAGAATGAATGCATTCTATCTGAATGCCACTATATTCATATTACAGATTCCCCAGTCTCACTCGTGGCTTCATTTTCGCATTTAATTCAACTCCCAATCTCTTTCGGGACAAAAAATATCCAAATAATCACAAAACATATGTGATAATATGAATTATTTTCTACCTCGAGAAGGACTTGAACCTAGGACTTATAGTTACTAATTCAAGATGCTACCAACTACACCACAGAAGGTTAAAAGGAATCAGACCTTATAGCTTATGTCTGCAATACTTAGGAATGAACGCATTTTATCTGAATGCCAGTATGGTCATATTGCAGATTCCCCAATATCACTCGTGGCTATATTTTCACATTTAATTCAACACCCAATCTCATTCTGGACCAACAATAACCAAATAAGCACATTACATATGTGAAAACATGAATCATTTTCTACCCCGACAGGGAATTCAACCTAGGAATTATAATTACTAAGTCAACACGCTTCCAACTACACCACAGAACGTTGAAAGGAAGCTAACCTTATAACTTATATCTGCTATACTTAGGAATGAACGCATTCTTTCTGAATGCCAAAATGTTCATATTGCAGATTTCCCAACCTCACTCGTGGCTTCATTTTCTCATTTAATTCAACTCCCAACCTCATTCAGGACAAATAATAACCAAATAAGCACATTACATATGTGAAAACATGAATTATTTTCTAACCCATCCATGGCTTGAACCTACGGCTTTTAATTATTAAGTCAGGATGCTACCACTCCTACAACACAGAAGGCTAAAATTAATCAGACCTTATAGCTTATATCTGTTATACTTAGGAATAAACGCATTCTATCAGAATGCCATTCTTTTCATATTACTGATTCCCCAATCTCACTCGTGGCTTCATTTTTGCATTTAATTCAACTCCCAATCTCATTTGGGACCAACAATAACCAAAGAAGCATATTACATATGTGAAACCAGGAATCATTTTCTACCGCGGCAGGGACTTGAGCGTAGGACTTATAATTACTAAGTCAAGATACTACCAAATACACCACAGAAGCTTAAAAGGAGTCCAGCTTTATAGCTTATATCTGCTATACTTAGGATTGAAAACATTCTATCTGAATGTCACTATGTTCATATTACAGATTCTCTAACCTTACTCGTGGCTTCATTTTCTCATTTAATTAAACTCTCAATCTCATTCCTGGCCAACAATAACCTAATAACCACATGACATATGTGAAAACATGAATCATTTTCTACCCCGACAGGGACTTCAACCTAGGACTTATAATTACTAAGTCAAGATGCTACCAACTACACCAAAGAAGATTAAAAGGAATCTAACCTTATAGCTTATATCTGCTATACTTAGGAATAAACGCATTCTATCTGAATGTCACTATGTTCATATTACAGATTCCCCGACCTCACTCGTGGTTTCAATTTCGCATTTAATTCAACTCCCAATCTCATTCGGGACCAACAATAACCAAATAAGCACATAACATATGTGAAAACATGAACGATTTTCTACCCCGACAAGGAAATGAACCAAGTACCTATAATTACTATGTCAGGATGCTACCAACTACACAAAAGAAGGGTAAAAGGAGTCCAACCTTATATCTTCTATCTGCTATACTTAGGAATGGACGCGTTCTATCTGAATGCCTAACTGTTCATATTACAGATTCCCCAACCTCAAGCGAGGCTTCAATTTTAAATTTAATTCAACTCCCAATCTCATTCGGGATCAACAATAACCAAATAAGCACATTACATAAGTGAATACATGAATCATTTTCT
>JAXCGZ010015529.1:35000-37500 GCA_037179515.1 Halocaridina rubra | reverse complement strand
GTGGCCCTAAAACTGAACCCTGTGGAACTCCACTAGTAACTCTTCTCCATTCAGACACTGAGTGTCTTACTCTAACCCTCTGTTCCCTTCCTTCTAAGTAAGTTTTTATCCATTCCAAAACATTTCCACCTATTCTAGCCATTGATTGGAGCTTCCTAATAAGTCTCCCATGTGGAACAGTGTCAAATGCTTTCCAGAAGTCTAGGAATATGCAATCTTACCAGCCCTCTCTTTCCTGTAAGATTTGGCTTACCTCATCATAAAATTTTAATAAGTTTGTTACTGTTGATCTACCTTCTCTGAAGCCATGTTGCCTCACTGACAAAAAGTTGAAGGATTCCAAGTGAAGAGAGATATGTTTCCTTAGTAGTTTCTCCATAAGTTTGCAAACTATGCTGGTCAAGGAAACTGGTCTATAGTTCAGAGCCGTATCCCTCCTTCCCTTTTTGAAGATAGGTATCACATTTGCTTGTTTCCAGCATCTTGGAATCTCCCCCGACTCCAGTGACTCCTTAAATATGATACTTAGTGCCACTGATATTGTGTTTGCGCACTTTTTAAGCACATGAGGGGATATGTCATCAGGACCTGTAGCTTTATGAACATCTAAATCCATCAGCGCTTTGCATACCCCTGTGGCTGTAAGGTTGATGTTCTCTAATACCGGCCCTTGAGCTTCTATCACTGCAATCTGAGGGGGTGGGGTATTTTCTACTGTAAATACTGACTGAAACTCCTTGTTCAATTCTTTGCAGATCTCTTCATCCGTCTCAGTGATGCTTCCATCCGCTCTCTTAAGCCTTAAAACCTGTTCTTTTACCTTCAGTTTTCCTCTGATAAAGCTGTGGAAAAGCTTGGGATTTTCTTTAGCCTTCCTGGTGATGTCCCTCTCATAGTCTCTCTCTGCCTCTCTCCTTTTACTTAGGTAGTCATTTCTTGCTCTTTTGTAGGTTTGCCAGGCATTTATGTTTTTTTTCCTCCTATACCTTTTCCAGCATTTGTCTCTCCACTCCTTAGCTCTTTTACACCCATTATCGAACCATTTCTCTCTGGCATGAATTACACCTACTTTGGTGACAGGTATGCAGCAATCTACTATCTTCCCATATTTCTCACAAAAGATGTCATACATTTCTTGTACAGATTTGTTGCAAAATCAGGTTCTCCAGTCAATAACTGCAAAAAGCTCATTCATTTTGATGTAATCTCCTTTCGGATAGTTCCTCCTCATGTCCTCAGTGCCTCTACTCTCAGGAAGAATATCTTCAATGATATACTCCATCAACAACACACAGTGGTCACTCTTTCCAATTGGTGGTTCATACTCAATTTTTTCAATATCCAACACATTATCTGTGAACACTAGATCAAGTAGTGATGGCTCATCCCCACCCCTGGCCCTTGTTGGTTCCATTACATGTTGGTGTAGGAAATTCCCTTGTACGCAATCTAGGAATCTTGCCCCGAATGAGTCCTCACCACTGTGTGGGTCAAGATTTATCCAATCTATCTCTTTATGATTAAAGTCTCTCATAATCAAAATCCTAATTTTTTTTTCCCGTGCCATGTTAACAACTGAGTTTATGACTTCAATAGTACCTATACGACTTTCCTCATAAACTTCAAGCCTATTTTGGTTCCTTGGTGGGTTGTATACAACAGTTATTATAATGCTCTCTGACCCAGTATTTATGCGAGCAACAAGAAATTCCTTGAACTCACTTTCTATAGCCAAGTTTATTTCTTCGACTTGAATCCTTTCACTTATGAGCAGTGCTATCCCTCCACCAGTCCTCTCAGATCTTTCAACCCTTAGTATTCTGAAGCCCTTAGGAAAAACTGTGACACTGTTTATGTCCTCACTCAACTTAGTCTCTGTAATTGCTACTATATCTGCCTTACTGTTGTGAATCCTATCTTTTAATTCTACTGCCTTACCAGCTAATCCATCAGCATTTGTGTATAACAATCTTAATGAGGCCCCATCCCCTGATCTTCTGTCATTTTCTTCTTTATCTCCCCTTTGTTTGGAAGAACTCTGTAATGAAAACTTTTCTTCTCTTCTTCATTTCTTTCATCCTTTAACCTTCTTGCCTCTTGCAACAAGTTTTTGATCTTTCCCATCTCTTCCTGTGTTCTGTATCGTCTAATGAACACTTCTTTGAATTCTTGAAGGTCTTTTAGACTTTTTTTTCTCAACACTATTTCCCTACATGTTTCCCCTCTCTCAAAGGTTACTTTTGTTGGTCTCGGCTTTCCTTCCCTCGAATATGTACCTAGTTGGTGTATGTTTACAATATCCTTAGGACCACATATTACTCCAATCTTTCTTATCAGGTCTACAACCCTAGCTTTATTTTCTTCAAGTGTGTGTGTGTATTTGTGTGTGAATGTGTATGTATGTATATATGTATGTATATGTGTGTGTGTGAGAGAGACAGAGAAAAAGAGAGAGAGAAAGAGACTACCTAACTCTCTGAAAGATCTCAACCCCCACTTC
>JAXCGZ010015529.1:27500-32500 GCA_037179515.1 Halocaridina rubra | reverse complement strand
ACTCTGTGACACACATCTGCTTTCACTCCACCATTTGCAGCTATAACCGAGCCTAAATACTTAAACTGATTAGCCTCCTCAAGTGTCTCTCCATTCAACATAACATTCAATCCAGCACCATCCTCATTTTTTGTACACCTCATAACCTTACTCTTACCCACATTCGTTCACATCTTCCCTCTCTCACACACCACTCCAAATTCTGACACTAACTGACACAGCTTTTCCACTGAATCTGCCACCACCACAGTATCATCTTCAAACAGCAACTCCTTCAGCTCCCACTCTCTATCATCCCCATCTACATTCTCAAACCTCTACCACGCACTCGCTCATTCACCTCTCTTACGACTCCATCAATATACAAATTGAACAGCCATGGTGACATCACACATCCCTGTCTCAGTCCCAAACTCACTGGAAACCACTCACTCACTTCATTCCCTACCCTAACACAAGCACTACTGAACTCATGCAAACTCTTCACTGCATGCAACAATTTACCATTAATTCCATATAATCTCAAGCATTCCACATTGCCTCTTTATCAACTCTATCATATGCTTTCTCCAGATACAAAAATGCATGATACACATCCATACCCTTTTGCTAAATATTTCTCACTTAACTGCCTAACTATAAAAATCTGATCTATACAACCTCTACCTATCCTAAAACCACTCTGCACCTCTGCGATCACATTTTCTGTCTTATCCCTAATCCTATTAACCAGTATCCTACCATACACTTTTCCTACCACACTCAACAAACTTATACCCCTAAAATTACTGCATTCATACACATCTTCCTTACCTTTGTATAGAGGCACTATACAAGCAATCACCCATTCCACTGGCACCATTGAAAACATAAAGTATATATTAAACACTCTTACTAACCATTCCAATGCAGTCACACCCCCTTCTTTCAGCATCTCCGCAATCACACCATCCATTCCCGGTGCTTTACCAGCTTTCGCTTCATACAATGCCCTTTTCACCTCCTCTCTTGTAATCTCTCTCTGTTTTTCATCTCCCATTACTTGCACTTGAACACCCCCCACAGCCTCTATAACCGCCTCTCTATTTTCCTCAACATTCAGCAAGCACTCAAAATATTCTGCCCCTCTTTTCCTTGCATCGTTCCCTCTTAACATCTGTCCATTCACATTTTCCACCGTCTCTTCCATCCTCGATCCACCCTTCCTTACTCTCTTCACTTCTTTCCAAAACTTCTTTTTATCCTCCTCATATGACCTACTAAATTCCTGTCCCCACCTAACATTTGCGAACTTTTTCTCTTCATCTACCTTCCGCTTGGTTTACACATTTTTCTCCCTATATCTTTCATACTTCTCCCTACTTTTACACTGAGGCAATTCCTCAAAAGCCCTCTTTTTCTCTTCCACCTTCATTTTCATCCGTTCATTCCACCACTCGCTGCCCCTCCTCATGCCACCTCCAACAAACCTCTTTCCACACATATCTCTTGCATGTCCCACATAGCATTCTTTCATCAACCCCCATTTCTCCTCTAACACACCAACTTCTCTTTCTTCATCCTGTAATATGCCACTTTCAACTTGTCCTGATATTCCTGTCTCTTCTCTGGCTTTTTCAACTCTTCCACCTTCACCATTTCCCTTCTATATCGCCCCACTCTATTTCCACACTCTTTTGCTACTACCACTTTTGCTTCAACCAAAAAATGATCAGACATCCCAGCAGCCACACCCCTAAATGCATGCACATCTTTTACTCTACCAATCATGCTCTTTGCTTCCAACACATAATCTATCAATACTCTTTCTTTCACTCTTCCACTTGCCACTCTCATCCATGTATACTTATTAATTAACTACTCCTTGAAAAAATTATTACCTATCACAACTCTTGCTCCACACACATATCTAAGAGTCTCTCGCCACTCTCATTCCCACCTGGTACCCCATACTTTCCTACAACACCTACCTCTCCATCACCCTCTCTGGCAATCAAGTCACCCAACACGACTACATAGTTCCTTCTACTCAGACCATCCACACACCTAGTCAACTCATTCCAGAATTCTTCCCGCTCTTAATCACTTCTCTCACATCCCGGCCCATAAGCACTAATAAAAACCCAACATTCCCCTCCTATCCTAGCCTTCACCCACATCAGCATACTTGACACTTCTTTCCATTTCACTACCTTATTTACCATCCATTCACTCATAAATAATGCCACACCTTCTCTCGCTCTCCCCCTTTCAACCCCAGACACCCTACCGTCCTCCTTTTCCTTTCATCTTCGTCTCACACAATACCAATACATCCATCCTCCTCCTACCAAACATATATCCAATCTCACATCTCATGCTCTCTCTCGTACTACAACCACGCACATTTAGACACCCCAAAACTAGAGTTTGGGGAGAAGTTATTCTCCCCTTCACTCCCCTTCATCTTTGACGTCTCGCAGGAGGTTTATACAAGAGGGGTGATTCATTGTCCCCTGGCCCCGTCCACTTTTAGTCGGCTCTTACGACATGCAGGGAATTCGTTGGGGCTATTCTTTGATGCTTTGCCCACCACCAATAATAATAATAATAATAATAATAATAATAATAATAATAATAATAATAATAATAATAATAATAATAATAATAATAATAATAATAATAATAATAATTATAATAATAATAATAATAAAAATAATAATAATAATAATAATAATAATAATAATAATAATAATAATAATAATAATAATAATTATAATAATAATAATAATAATAATAATAATAATAAAAATAATAATAGTGATAATAATAATAATAATAATAATAATAATAATGATAATATTGATAATAATAACAATAATTAATAATAATGATAATAATTATAATGATTGAATGCATAAATGAATACATGCACACACACATATATGCATACATACATATATACATACATACATCACCAGGAAGGCGAAAGAAAATCCCAAGCTTTTCCACAGCTTTATCAGAGGAAAACTGAAGGTAAAAGAACAGGTTTTAAGGCTAAAGAGAGCGGATGGAAGCATCACTGAGACGGACGAAGAGATCTGCAAAGAATTGAACAAGGAGTTTCAGTCAGTATTTACAGTAGAAAATACCCCACCCCCTCAGATTGCAGTGATAGAAGCTCAAGGGCCGGTATTAGAGAACATCAACCTTACAGCCACAGAGGTATGCAAAGCGCTGATGGATTTAGATGTTCATAAAGCTACAGGTCCTGATGACATATCCCCTCATGTGCTTAAAAAATGCGCAAACACAATATCAGTGGCACTAAGTATCATATTTAAGGAGTCATTGGAGTCGGGGGAGATTCCAAGATGCTGGAAACAAGCAAATGTGATACCTATCTTCAAAAAGGGAAGGAGGGATACGGCTCTGAACTATAGACCAGTTTCCTTGACCAGCATAGTTTGCAAAGTTATGGAGAAACTACTAAGGAAACATATCTCTCTTCACTTGGAATCCTTCAACTTTTTGTCAGTGAGGCAACATGGCTTCAGAGAAGGAAGATCAACAGTAACAAACTTATTAGAATTTTATGATGAGGTAAGCCAAATCTTACAGGAAAGAGAGGGCTGGGCAGATTGCATATTCCTAGACTTCCAGAAAGCGTTTGACACTGTTCCACATGGGAGACTTATTAGGAAGCTGCAATCAATGGCTAGAATAGGTGGAAATGTCTTGGAATGGATAAAAACTTACTTAGAAGGAAGGGAACAGAGGGTTAGAGTAAGACACTCAGTGTCTAAATGGAGAAGAGTTAGTAGTGGAGTTCCACAGGGTTCAGTTTTAGGGCCACTTTTGTTCCTTGTATATGTAAATGACCTACCAGAGTCTGTAAATTCATTCATGAATATGTTTGCAGATGATGCAAAGATTGTGAAGAAAGTAAAAAACGAGAACAATGGTAGAGAACTTCAGGAGGATCTAAATAATCTGCATGAGTGGTCAGAAAAGTGGCTAATGAAATTCAATACCTCAAAATGTAAGGTAATGAGAATGGGTACAAGTGCAAGAAGGCCCAAGCTTGACTACTCGGTGGCTGGAGTACAACTTCAGGAGACAGAAAATGAGAGAGATCTAGGAGTAAACATATTGGCAGATTTGTCTCCAGAAATACATATAAATGGCGTAGTAAGGGCAGCATATGCATTCTTATCAAATGTAAGGGTAGCCTTCAGGCACATGGACAAGGAAATGTTCAGAAATATTTATGTAACCTATGTGAGGCCAAAACTCGAATATGCAGCCCCCTTTTGGAATCCGCACTTGAAAAAGCACATAGCTAAGCTTGAAAAAGTTCAAAGACATGCCACAAAACTGGTGCCAGAAATACGCAATCTCGGTTATGATGAGAGGCTGAGGGAATTAGACTTGCCATCACTCGAAGCTAGAAGAGTAAGGGGGGATATGGTGACAGTCTTTAAATTCCTTCATGGTTATGATAGAGTGGATAGGGATCGATATTTCGATATGGCTGGCTCTAGAACTAGAGGTCATAGTCTGAAGCTTCGGAAGAAAACTTGTTTGCAGGATGTAAGGAAATACTTTTTCAGTGTAAGAGTAGTTGATAATTGGAATTCGCTAAGCGAGGAGGTAGTTAATGCTACCTCAATCCATAGTTTTAAGGACAGGTATGATAAGTATCACTAAGTCTAAAAATGGAACCGATCAGGAGACGGGAAGATACGAGCTTTGGGCTCTTTCCCGTAAACACAATTAGGTAATCACATATATACATACATGCATATATGCATACATACATACAAACAAACAAACAAATATACATACATATATACATACATGCATATATGCATATGTGCATATATAAATATATATATATATATATATATATATATATATATATATATATATATATATATATATATATATATATATATATATATATATATATATATATATATATATATATATATATATATATATATATATATATATATATA
>JAXCGZ010015529.1:20000-25000 GCA_037179515.1 Halocaridina rubra | reverse complement strand
AAACATGATCCATGCTTTACCCCTGACCGGGACTCGAACTTAAGGCGCATAATTACTGTGCCAAGGCACTACCGAAAGCACTGCTGAAAGTCTAAAAGAAGAAGAAAACCTTACAGCTAACTGCTATATACTATATATGAACACAATTTTTTCTGAATGTTTTCTTTGCTCATATTATAGACTCTTCCCAACCTCGCCCATGGATTTGTTTTTGCATTTAATTCAAATCGCATGCAACAAAGGCATCAGTAACAATCAAATAAGCACACTAACATATGTATAAGCATGAACCATTCTTTACCCCTGACGGAGACTCGAACCTAAGACATAACTACTGTGCATAGGCGCTAGCAACTACACCACTGAAGGTTTAAAAGAAGAAGTATATCTTACGACTAACTGCAATACTAGGGATGAACACAATCTTTTTGAATGCCTTTTTGTTCATACAATAGCCTATTACCAACCTCACCCGTGGCTTCGTTTTCGCATTTAAAACAAATCTCATGTTGTATTTCCTTTACTTCTCTTGTGTTGGTAGTACCGTAGGTGCAATTTGGTTAGTAGTTTATAAGCATATCCTGCCTGTGGTTGGGTGGTTTTACTAAATGCGGGTTGGTCATTAACGTTCAGAGCGAATGATAAAATAATATGATCGACCTTTTAGAAACTGCATTAATATTGTCGGATGTCTTATGTATTAAAGTGAGAAGACAAAAATTTGTTTTAGGTTTTAGTCTTAAAATAAAATCATTTCTTAATATAACAGACTAGACTATTTCGACAGAGATAAAGAGAACCATCTGCAAACTTTTCAAACTGCATTTTAGAAGCTGAAATGGTTTCATGAGCTCATAAGAGATGGAATAGTCTTTGTCTTTAACTTGCATCCTCCTATAGGGAGAATAAAACCTCTGATCCCACTTAAATGCAGATTAGACTTAATTAGGAACGTAAATAATTCTCCTGTTAAACATCACAAATAAAAAAGCATCCAAGAGTTGGACGTCGTAGGAATACCTGTATATTGTGATAATATGTAATATTTGCAAGTGAACATAAAATCTAAATATAATTACATATGCGAATATTGGCGAGTATATTCATATAACAAGCGTGTTTTTTGAAGAGCATCTATTTTCAAAGATCTTCAAGAATTTGTTGTGTGAGTGCTTCTGTGTATGTGTATTCCCTATCCAAGTATCTTCTCCAGAAACTGAGTACAAAATAGAAGAGGGGAAGAATAAGAAAATATTTTTCATCTGGATAATTGTCTACCATAGTCACATCTCCTTTACTAAAATTTTTTTCTAAAATATGGCTCTCCATGTGGTGTTTAGAAAGACAAATCTAGTGTCATCATATTCAGCCTTCTAAATTACCCAAGCCTGGATTTTGAAAACAGTTAAGCAAGGAGTAAATATGTAATTAATTGCTCTAGACCAAACTTAAAAACCTGCCTTATAGCGAAAAAAAATTTATATATTTCCCAATATGTTTCTGCATATTCCACAAGATTTAGTGGAAAATCCTTCAAATTGGCAAAACTGAACAACTCTTAATGTTTTAATGGCAGAGATGCAATAAATAGGCCGAACAGAAATAATTTGACCAACTTTTTCCCAGATGAGGACGATGAAGTCTAGCTGCTGGCAATATTGTTTAAAAATAGCCATTTTCAAAAGGTTTCTTAAGTTACAGCCCCAAGGAAAAATGTCCTCTCTCCCTGTCTTTCATTGATATAAGCTGAGTTTCTTTTTCGAACATGATGGGAATGAAAAAAGGGAAATACGAAATTATTTTTCTTTTAAAGATTTTCCACCCAAGGATGGGAGGAACGGGTCATGGAGTACCCGTAGGGCGGGCGTCAGCCGGGACAGGCCCCAACCCCTCACTGTGTTGCCCGGCAGTATTACCAGATCTAGCATAGATTTAAGCTTTTAGCATAATCTGGTCGTAATTTCCTAGGCTAGCGTAATATGTAGCATACTCATTAGTTTAGCATAATTTTAGCATAATTCAGGGACATGCAAATGGTATAATTTGAGAAAATTGAGAGAAATACTATGGAAATGTTTAATCAGAATAAAAAATAAATAAAACAATATAATTTGAAGAAATTTAAAATCATATACAATAATGACGGTAGCCGTGAAGCCTTAGACACGGTCCACTATGAAATGAAATCGCTATGAAACTGAACATATCCCGTCCGCTGACTCCAATACCACTACAGTTATTCTGACAGACCTCGTTCTCGCAACTCGCCTTCTCGGACCTAGTAGTGGTCGTCACATAGACCGTGGGGTGTGGCTCGTGTGTGGACTACGGATGGAGCAGTGCAGCCACCGTTAGTGTGAAATTGTGAATCCTTAGACCGGACAGAGCTGATAACATCAAAGAAAGGAAACAGAGAGGATTGTGATCATGAAGACAAGTTCTCTACCTCTTCGGACACGGATGATAGTAGTAGCACTGTGGTTAGTGGTACTAAAAGAAAGATGGCTAAAAAAATCATATCCACAGCAGTTCCGAGGTGAGTGGCTGGCTGATCCCAAGATGCAAAGTTGGCTTAAAAGGAACAAAAATCATCCTAAAAAAAGGAAAAAAAGTGCACTTTGTAAAATGTGCTACTGTACCCTGAAGCCAAAGCTGTCAGTGCTACAGTACCACATGAAATCAAAGAAAACCCAAGCATTTACCAAGTCAGCCCAAGGAAGCAATAAGCTGGGTTTCATTAAAATAATAATAATAATAATAATAATAATAATAATAATAATAATAATAATAATAATAATAATAATAATAATAATAATAATAATAATAATAATAATAATAATAATAATAATAATAATAATAATAATAATAATAATAATAATAATAATAATAATAATAATAATAATAATAATAATAATAATAATAATAATAAATAAAAATAATAATAAATAAAAAGTAAAAGAAAATATAAAGTAAAATAAATTAAATCTGCGTTACTTGATTATCAGTTGAAAAATAATTTTCAAGTGTTAGCGAGACTAAAGTAGTCGAGATATTAAAAGTTGGCTCTGTAAGATTTTTTTTCCATTTGTACGTATACATTTATTCATAGGCAGCTATATATAGGCAGCTGGTGCTTTTCGATATTTATGGTTCGAAACTTTAAAGGCCATAATGTGTTGAGCATTAATCCTGGATTTTTCCCGACGGTATTTAGTATGAATAATCATGATTCGCTAGTTCCGGTTATTTACCCCACCTCTTCAGCCCTAGCTATAGAGGTTGCGGAGTGAAACTAGTAACAGAATACCATCGAACGCATCCAGATTAAATCATCTGATGTTATCCAGAATAAATTGTCGCAATCGAGATACAATACTCACTGGGTTAAAATTAACAGAGTTGACTGATAGGCTGTGTTGGCTGCACATTTATTCATATTGGTTGCATACTAATAAAAATGTAAATTGTGAGTTAAATATTACTTTGGTAATTGATTGGGAGCTAAAGAGAAAAAAAGTAAGAAAGATATATATGTTCACATTTAAAAGTAGCAGGGAAAGTAAGGGATTACTGTGACTGAGCTATCTTGAATTTTGAAGGTCAAGTTTAATGCATAAGAATACCTGTATACCTATAAGGCTGGGGCGTTTCCCTGATTTTTCTTTTATTTGCAGATATCCAGGATGTTTGGAGAACCCATTATGGTTAAGAATGCTACTTCTAAGGCAGAGATCCTGGCAGCTGCCATGGCCGTGGAGCATCATCTTTCCTATACACTGATGGATCATATGCCTATGGTTTTTCCGAGGAAATTCCCAGATTCAGTAATTGCAAAGGCTTATGCAAGCAAGCGCACCAAATCTGCTGCTCTTGTTGACAATGTTCTTGCTATACATTTCAGAGAAGACCTACTGAAAAATTTTCGAGATACTCAGTATTTATCATTCATAATGGACGAGACTGCTGACATTTCTACTGAGTCTGTCATGGCAATTGTAGTAAAGTATTTTGATTTATTTGTGCAGAAAATTGAAACTTATTTACTAAGCTTACCAGTATTGAAAGGATAAACTGCTGAGCAGCTTTTTGATGTACTGCACCATGAAATGAGGGCCAATGATTTAGATTTATTTAACTGTGTGGGATTTGCTGCTTACACAACTAATGCGATGTTTGGTAGCCACAATAGCATTGTTTCTAGGTTGAGAGAAATAACCCTAACTTGCTTTATATAAAATGTGTTGGTCATTCCATTTCTGTAGTTGTCAGTCCCTCGACCATACTAGTACCTTATCACTGGAACAAGTGATCCGAGAATGTAATCTTTATTTTTCTCATTCAAGCAAGAGGTAACGGGACCTGAAAGATTTTCAGGAGTTAATGCATTGTCAGCAGCAACGAATTCTAAAACTTCATAATATACACTGGTTTCATTAAGTGCATGCGTGTCAAGAATTTTGGATCAGTGGAAAGCTTTGCATTTGTACTTTTAGTTAGCTCATGCTGAGGATAGGTTTCAGTCTTCTGATTTTGTGTACAGTGAATTTCGTAGTCCATACATATATCTCTACTTTCAATTCTTGGAGTATATTCTGTCAATGATTGACAAAATGAATGTTATCTTCCAAAGCTCTCACACAATAATTCATCGTGTTGTCAAGGACTGCAGTCAGCTGTATATTTAGATTCTCAGCTGCTTCATCAAGCCATCAATTTTGGAAGCCCCAATGCAGCAGCTAATTAATATTGATCCTAGAGTCCCTCACAACCATCTTCCTGCTTTGTAAATATAGGGTGGTGTGAAATTTAGTAGGATGCTTCAGAGTACTGCTAATGTGAGGGATGGTCAGTCAGATGTTTGAACGCCTTCTGAAATTTTTGGTAGAATTAGCTGTGCAGTTACAAAAGCAGCTTCCACTAAATGACTTAACTCTGTTGGAAGTGTGTTCTTTACTTGATCCCAGTTTTGGTAGGAAGTGAGAAAACACCAGTTTTTTAAT
>JAXCGZ010015529.1:0-15000 GCA_037179515.1 Halocaridina rubra | reverse complement strand
GTGTGTGTGTGTGTGTGTGTGTGTGTGTGTGCTTGTGTGTGGGGGGGAGCAAAGCAAAAAAAATTAGCCCCAACGTGTTCCCTGGGTATCGCAAGAGGCGACTAAATGTGGATGGGGTGAGGGGACTGGGAATCCCCCCTCTGTATTAACCTCCTGCAAGACGTCAAAGAAGAAGGGGGGTAGAAGGGAGAATAACTTGTGTGTGTGTGTGTGTGTGTGTGTGTGTGTGTGTGTGTGTGTGTGTGTGTGTGTGTGTGTGTGCTTGTGTGTGGGGGGGAGCAAAGCAAAAAAAATTAGCCCCAACGTGTTCCCTGGGTATCGCAAGAGGCGACTAAATGTGGATGGGGTGAGGGGACTGGGAATCCCCCCTCTGTATTAACCTCCTGCAAGACGTCAAAGAAGAAGGGGGGTAGAAGGGAGAATAACTTCTCCCCAAACTTTAGTTTTGGGGTGTCTAAATGTGCGTGGTTATAGTACGATAGACAGTAAAAGGTGTGAGCTTGGATATATGATTGGTAGAAGGAGGATGGATGTGTTGACTTTTTGTGAGACGAAGTTGAAAGGAAAAGGAGAAGTACCATTTGGTGATGTGACATGTAGGGTGTCTGGGGTTGAAAAGGGGAGAGCGAGAGAAGGTGTGGCAATATTGCTGAGTGAATGGATGGTAAATAAGGTAGTGGAATGGAAAGTAGTGTCATCTAGGCTGATGTGGGTGAGGGCTAGGATAGGTAGGGAATGTTGGGCTTTTGTTAGTGTGTATGGGCCAGGATGTGAGAGAAGTGAGGGAGAGCGGGATGAATTTTGAAAAGAGTTAACTAGATGTGTGGATGGTCTGAGTAGAAGGAACTATGTAGTTGTGCTGGGGGACTTGATTGCCTGAGTGGGTGATGGAGAGGTAGAATGTATTGTAGGAAAGTATGAGGTACCAGGTGGGAATGAGAGTGGAGAAAGACTGGTAGATATGTGTGTGGAGCAAGAGTTGGTGATATGTAATAGTTTTTTCAAGAAGAAATTAATAAATAAGTATACATGGATGAGAGTGGCAAATGGAAAAGTGAAAGAAAGAGCATTGATGGATTATGTGTTAGTAGCAAAGAGCATCATTGGTAGAGTGAAAGATGTGCATGCATGTAGAGGAGTGGCTGCTTGGATGTCTGATCATTTTTTGGTTGAAGCAAAAGTGGTAGTAGCAAAAGAGTGGGGAAATAGAGTGGGGGGATGTAGAAGGGAAATGGTGAAGGTGGAAGAGTTGAAAAGCCAGAAAAGAGACAGGAATATCAGGATAGCTTGAAAGTGGCATATGACAGGGTGACAGAAAGAGAGGATGGGGAGTTAGAGGGGGAATGGGGGTTGCTGAAAGAATGCTTTGTGGAACATGCAAGTGATGTGAGTGGAAAGAGGTTTGTTGGAGGTGGTATGAAGAGGGGCAGCTTTGGTGGAATGAAGGAGAAATAATAATTTTTTACTCCGGCCGGGACTTGAACCTAGGACTTATAATTACTAAGTCAAGGCGCTACCAACTACACCACAGAAGTTTAAAAGGAATCAAACCTTATAGCTTATATCTGCTATACTTAGGAATGAACGCATTCTATCTGACTGCCACTATGTTCCTATTACAGATTCCCCAACCTCACTCATGGCTTTATTTTCGTATTTAATTTAGCTCCCAATCTCATTCGGGCCCAAAAATATACAACAAAGCACATTACATATGTGAAAACATGAATCTTTTTTACCCCGACCGGGACTTGAACCTGGGACTTATAATTCCTATGTCAAGGCGCTACCAACTACACCACAGAAGGTTATAAGGAATCAGACCTTATAGCTTATATCTGCTTTACTTAGGAATAACGCATTCTATCTGAATGCCACTATATTCATATTATAGATTCCCCAACCTCACTTGCGGCTTCATTTTCACATTTAATTCAACTCCCAATCTCATTCGGGCCCAGCAATAACCAAATAAGCACATTACATATGTGAAAACATGAATCATTTTTTACCCCGACCGGGACTTGAACATAGAACTTATGAACATAGTGGCATTCAGATAGAATGCGTTCTTTCCTATGTATAGCAGATATAAGTTATAAGTTCTGATTCATTTTAACCCTTTGTGGTGTAGTTGGTGAAGCCTTGAATTATTAATTATATATATATATATATATATATATATATATATATATATATATATATATATATATATATATATATATATATATATATATATATATATATATATATATATATATATATATAAATATATATATATATATATATATATATATATATATATATATATATATATATATATATATATATATATATATATATATATATATATATATATATATATACATATATATATATATATATATATATATATATATATATATATATATATATATATATATATATATATATATATATATATATATATATATATATATATATATATATATATATATATATATATATATATATATATATATATATATATATATATATATATATATATATATATATATATATATATATATATATATATATATATATATATATATATATATATATATATAATATATATATATATATATATATATATATATATATATATATATATATATATATATATATATATATATATATATATATATATATATATATATATATAAATATATATATATATATATATATATATATATATATATATATATATATATATATATATATATATATATATATATATATATATATATATATTATATATATATATATATATATATATATATATATATATATATGTATATATGTATATATATATATATATATATATATATATATATATATATATATATATATATATATATATATATATATATATATATATATATATATATATATATATATATATATATATATATATATATATATATATATATATAGTATGTATGTATGTATGTATATATATATATATATATATATATATATATATATATATATATATATATATATATATATATATATATATATATATATATATATATATATATATATATATATATATATATATATATATATATATATATATATATATATATATATATATATATATATATATATATATATATATATATATATATATATATATATATATATATATATATATATATATATATATATATATATATATATATATATATATATATATATATATATATATATATGCACACACACATACACTCAGAAAACTCATTGAATCATGAGAAAATATTGTGGCACTTATTAATTATAATAGTAACAAGCCTAAAATAATGAAACAAACAATAAAACAAATAAACTATGCAACAATTCATGAAAATATAGTTAGTACCGCGCTTTTCGGGAGCAAAATATATAGAATATCAAATGAGATACAGACGATAGGCATTGAGACATCCAATCCAAAGCATCCTACAATTAACCTTTGTATTCCAACTTAAAGGAGAGCCATACAATATAGGCTTGAGCAAATGCTAATCCGGAAGCTACGATTGGAGCATCCTTTGTAGAAGACAATGCTTTAGCTAGAGGTTGTGTATAAATACCATTTTACTATTATAATACATCAGAAAAACTGATGCCAAAATGACAGAGTGCTTTATAAGAGATAATTCTCTTGTGATTTTTTTTATGAGTGTAACACCGGGAAAGGCAAGAAAATTGCCGTCATCAATGAAGGCCCGGGCACGAATAGAACATTTATACAAAAAGGTAAAAGGTTAAGGACAAGGCTGAGATGATTTAATGATACACAAAGGAAAAGGACTGGCTGAAAAAATAATCAAAGTATTAAGGACCTACATATATGGCAGCATTAGGCCTGAGATGACGATAGATCTGTTTCTTGAAGGAGGATACGAAATAAGAATTAGGAAAGACAGAAGGGGGAAGAGAGTTCCAGAGTCTGGAGGAGGATGGGGTAAGCAGTCGCTTCACCGACTAATCGGTGAACTATAAATCTCCACCCAGTACCTGTGAGACGAGGCCGTTTGGTGAGTGCTACGTGGCCTCGGCAGTGGGTGAGGGATGCAACTCACCAACTCGTCAGAGCAGCGATGGAAATAGTTAGCGATAGAAAAGAGATAGGATGATACTTAATGGTGAAGAGATAGAGAATCCAGATTAGAAGTAAGAGAAGGGTCGTTAATGAGTCTGATTGCCATAAATTCAACCCTTTCCAGGAGATACGTATATGGAGAAGCACCCCAGATGTGTGAGTAGTATTCTAAGCAGTCACGGATAAGACCTTTATAGATTTTAAGTAACTGTAAAGAGGAGAAGTAATGACGAACGAAATAAAACACTAAATTTTTTGAATGCAGATTTAGAAATTTGGAATATGTGATTCTCCCAAGACAAGTTATATGCTATCGTGATTCTTAATATATTAATAGAATTAAGGGGATAAATATCATCAGTTTCGAAAACAATAGGGGTATCAGGAGGAGAAGAAGAAAAGAGACAGTCAGAAACTGTAATGGAGGCATGAAACTTACTAAATTTTGGGTGCCCCACTCAGATGTCCTCTGCAAATCGGAGTTGAGAGTAGAAGAAAGAGTGATGCAAGACTGATTACGAGTAGCATATAAAAGTTGTGAAGAAAAGGCAGAAGAAAATTGCATGAAAAATCATCGGCAAAGGCGTGAAGAAGAAAGGAGAATGGGGACCGAAGAAGATAATTGACAAAGAGAAGGAACAGAGTAGATGAAAGAACAGGGTCCTGTGGAACACCGCTGGTAACAGGTAATGGGCTAGATGTTGCACTGTCAACAACCACATATATAAAATGGTTAGAAAAAAAAACTGAAAATCAGGGAACATTGAGATGGGGTAAAGCCATAAGCAGAAAGTTTGGCCAACAGAACCTTATGCCATACTCTGTCAAAAGCCTTAGAGATAGCAAGACCAACGACGAAGGATTCCCCTTAGTTCCTCAAAGAAGATGAAAATACATGAGTTGAATTGGACAGGAGGATGCCAGTTGATCTTGCCTTGCAGGAGCCATACTAGTGATCCAAGATAAGCGAGTCAAGACATTTCAAGAAGTGAACATTGAGCATAGTTTCAAAAACTTTAGCAAGAGATGAGGTTTGGGCAAAAGGTCGGTTGTTTGAAGGAATAGAGCGGTCACCCTTCTAAGGAACAGGTTGCACTAGAAAATGCTTCCAAGATGAAGAATAGATACTGGTTGACAGAATGAGGCAAAAAAGACGGCAAAGAACGGGAGCCAGTTCATCTGCAAACTCCTTAAGGAACCTTGCAGGGATAACATTGGGACCAGATACCTTGTTCTTTTTAAGCGAGCGAAGATGCTTATGAACTTTAGGTGAAGAAAGGATAAGCTAGGTCATAGGGTTAGAGAGGGGTACAGAATGAGGGACAGGTGTGCTTGAGTTCTTTACGGAAGAGTTGGCAGAAAAATGAGAGCCAAAGAGAGAGGCTTTGTTAGTTTGGGAGATAGCTATAGAACCATTTGAATGAATGAGAGGGGGTAAGGTCATCAAACTTTTTATAAAGTAAGCTTTAGACCTTCAAATCTGAGCAGTACAGCGATTCCTAGCTGTAATGAAAGCAGAGTGACTTAAATCATAAGTAAAAATTTGGCACAACTGGTGTACCTGATCCATGGCCTGAATACCCATGGAGCAGACACAGTCAAACCAAGGATTAGGATGAGAAAATGTCTTCTTATAGGATGCGATGAACGCCTCCATTCCCGAGACTATGATCTCGGCAACATTTAGGGCTACCTGATCAGGGTTGCATAATCGAAAGTAGTAGTCATCCCACGGGAAGTCAAAGGGGAAATTACGCAAATCTTCACGTTGGTTATGCTCAAAGTGTCCAAGACGATGTTGAGTAGGAGGAAATGATGGAGGAGGAACAAAAATGGAAGAGATTGAGGTCTAAGAGGGGTCAAATTTACCACAACGGGAAAGCACAAAATACGAGTAGCTTGATGTATTAGAAGTAAGAAATAAGTCGAGTTTGTTGGCAATATGTTCGTGTCGGTCAGGAACACAAGTAGAATGATTGATAAAGTGCTCCATATCATGAGTAATTGAGAAAGCAAGAGCCTCACTTCCCTGCACATCAGTGTGAGAAGAATTAAGTCACTCACTGTGGTGTACATCAAAGTCCTCAATATTGAGAGCTTTAGCATATGGGTGAGAAGATTGCAAAGACTCATGGCAAGAGGACAGATATTCTATGAAAGACACAAAGTCAGTGGAGTTTGGAGAGCAGTGACAGAAGCAAGGGAATATAGTGATAGTGGAGAGATAGATTTCTAGCAAGAGAGCATCAAAGTCAGGAGATTCAAGGTCCATAAGCCTAGCGATAGGAATGATAGTGTTGCACTAGACACAAACCTTACCTTTGGAATGGAAACGAGCATACAGGTTATAGTGAGAGATTTAAAATGGGTTAGTGGAAGCATGGCTAGACAGCTGGGTTTTGGAGAGAAGGAGGAGGTTAGGGAGGGAAGTACCTAAGTGCTGTTCCACAGATGAAAGTTTAGAGTTCAGACCACTAATGTTAGATAGGTAAAGAGTGAAAGAAGCATATCTATTAGGAGGTGCAAGGTTGAGGGCTGAACCATTACTACCACCAAACGTGTCCAATCTCTAGCCAATAGTGGAGTCAACAAGATCCCCTGAGATTCATAGCACCCCTCTATGCAGGGTACTGTGGGCCATAAGCTGTGGACCTTCCATTAGTGTAGCAAAAATGAGGAAAAAGAATGCAAATTGGAACAGATTTGTGGAGTCTTTTGAATTGTTAAATGTAATGGGATAGTAAGAGATGTGTAACAAACACGCCAGAATATTCGGTGTAGATGTAGGCATAAGAAAAGAGCCGTGCCCGAAGGAAGACGCAACCTGAAGGTGTCTGGACCAATCCTACTTGAATCCGAAGTACCTTCAGTCGTAGTATTTCAACTCGTGGCTTGTGCTATGGCCAACCTACTAATGTAAATGTTAATATACATCATACAACTGATGCCAAATTAAACGTGTTCCATAAAATACAAAATTATAATGATTGATTGAGAGCAAGCTTAAATTTTAGGCAAAATTGGTACCAAAATGACAATATGTACTGTAAAAGATAATACTACTGTTCCTGGCTGTGAATAAAGTTAATTAATAGTTATGCAAATATGTTAAAATGTAAGTGGCAAAATGATATAATATTCCATAAGTGATCATACGCCTATGACTATTTTTGGACCACCTTAGTACAAATATAATGATATATCACATGTCTGTCAGGGCAATCGAAATAAAAATGAAAATATTTGTAAGTAATATCTGATCGCATATGATTACAAAATAAATGTCATAAAGATATATTGTAATATATAACAGTGATATCGATATTTTGTATACGAGTACGTAGATGACATGAGTGTCAAGATAATAATTTATCTAAAACTCTTTATAATAATACTCGGAATACTTATGCTTTCTAAATCGTTATTTCGAAATTACTACATAAAGATACTTGTAGGTTACGAGTCTACTGGCACAAAGGAATCAATAAAATCACAAACGACGATTGCATAAACAACATGAAGGGATATTTAGGAACTGAACAAACAATTGTCAAAGTTTTATATTTACTGAATCTTCAACAGTTAAAATACTTTAAATAAGATAAATTGTTCTGATATATGTCCGTGAAATTACCAATACGTAAGGTAAACGTGAATGCTTAGTTACTGGTGTTGTCATGTACTTATACCAAGTACGAAATATTTGATATTCGTTCATTTTTCTTAGTGGTAGTTTTTCGTTAAATTTCTTGAGGAATAAATTAAGACGTCAACAAATCGACCTGCTTTTATATTCATATACAGACCTATAATAAGATTATATATATATATATATATATATATATATATATATATATATATATATATATATATATATATATATATATATATATATATATATATATATATATATATATTATATATACATATATATACATATATATATATATATATATATATATATATATATATATATATATATATATATATATATATATATATATATATATATATATATATATATATATATATATATATATATATATATATATATATATATATATTTATATATATATATATATATATATATATATATATATATATATATATATATATATATATATATATATATATATATATATATATATATATATATATATATATATAAATATATATATATATATATAGATATTTATCAAGATTGACAATTAATATGGTAATGAAATGAAACCTATTTGAAATTTATTTTAGTACTATTTGTTACTTAAATGTCGAGAAGAATTAATTAGATTTCAACTACTCAATTTGTTTTTAATGTTTACATACAAATCAATAATAAAATTATTGAAATAGCCATTTATCTCTCTTAGGACAATTAATAAAGGAACGAAATTAAATTCATTATTTATGTTCACTATGTATTTACAAATACTGATTCTTGATAGAAAAAGAATAAATTCACTATGTATTTACTAAAAATGATTCTCATTAGAAAAAGAATACTTCTAAGGCTTCTTTTACACGGGCATGTCTGTTCGCTCGTCGAACGCATGCACAGAAATGCATCATATTTTTGTGCACGCGCTTTCCACGTCAAGCTGGCCATTTGTGCCGCATCGTGTGCGCGTACAACACGTCGTGCGAAAGGTCCCACTTAAAGTAATGAATGCTAAAACGCCACACATGCGAACACACTTATATGAACGCTCACGTGAAAAAGTTCTAAGTTTCAATATAATCATACAAGCAGATTACTGTCTAATTCTAGTTTTGTCCAAATAAGCTTGATATCTTTTATATCTATCTATCTATATATATATATATATATATATATATTATATATATATATATATATATATATATATATATATAATATATATATATATATATATATATATATATATATATATATATATATATATATATATATATATATATATATATATATATATATATATATATATATAAATATATATATATATATATATATATATATATATATATATATATATATATATATATATATATATATATATATATATATATATATATATATATATATATATATATATATATATATATATATATATATATATATATATATATATATATATATATATATATATATATATATATATATATATATATATATATATATAAATATATATATATATATATATATATATATATATATATATATCCAAATAGCACATTACATATGTGAAAACATGAATCATTTTTTACCCCGACCGGGACTCGAACCTAGGACTTATGATTACTAAGTCAAGGCGCTACCACTACACCACAGAAGGTTAAAAGGAACCCAACCTTATAGCTTATATCTGCTATACATAGGAATGAACGCATTCTAACTGAATGCCACTAAGTTCATATTACAGATTCCCCAACCTCACTCGTGGCTTCATTTTAGCATTTAATTCGATTCCCAACCTCATTTGGGCCATGAAATAACCAAATAGCACATTACATATGTGAAAACATGAATCATTTTTTACCCCGACCGGGACTCGAACCTAGGACTTATGATTACTAAGTCAAGGCGCTACCACTACACCACAGAAGGTTAAAAGGAACCCAACCTTATAGCTTATATCTGCTATACATAGGAATGAACGCATTCTAACTGAATGCCACTAAGTTCATATTACAGATTCCCCAACCTCACTCGTGGCTTCATTTTAGCATTTAATTCGATTCCCAACCTCATTTGGGCCATGAAATAACCAAATAGCACATTACATATGTGAAAACATGAATCATTTTTTACCCCGACCGGGACTCGAACCTAGGACTTATGATTACTAAGTCAAGGCGCTACCACTACACCACAGAAGGTTAAAAGGAACCCAACCTTATAGCTTATATCTGCTATACATAGGAATGAACGCATTCTAACTGAATGCCACTAAGTTCATATTACAGATTCCCCAACCTCACTCGTGGCTTCATTTTAGCATTTAATTCGATTCCCAACCTCATTTGGGCCATGAAATAACCAAATAGCACATTACATATGTGAAAACATGAATCATTTTTTACCCCGACCGGGACTCGAACCTAGGACTTATGATTACTAAGTCAAGGCGCTACCACTACACCACAGAAGGTTAAAAGGAACCCAACCTTATAGCTTATATCTGCTATACATAGGAATGAACGCATTCTAACTGAATGCCACTAAGTTCATATTACAGATTCCCCAACCTCACTCGTGGCTTCATTTTAGCATTTAATTCGATTCCCAACCTCATTTGGGCCATGAAATAACCAAATAGCACATTACATATGTGAAAACATGAATCATTTTTTACCCCGACCGGGACTCGAACCTAGGACTTATGATTACTAAGTCAAGGCGCTACCACTACACCACAGAAGGTTAAAAGGAACCCAACCTTATAGCTTATATCTGCTATACATAGGAATGAACGCATTCTAACTGAATGCCACTAAGTTCATATTACAGATTCCCCAACCTCACTCGTGGCTTCATTTTAGCATTTAATTCGATTCCCAACCTCATTTGGGCCATGAAATAACCAAATAGCACATTACATATGTGAAAACATGAATCATTTTTTACCCCGACCGGGACTCGAACCTAGGACTTATGATTACTAAGTCAAGGCGCTACCACTACACCACAGAAGGTTAAAAGGAACCCAACCTTATAGCTTATATCTGCTATACATAGGAATGAACGCATTCTAACTGAATGCCACTAAGTTCATATTACAGATTCCCCAACCTCACTCGTGGCTTCATTTTAGCATTTAATTCGATTCCCAATCTCATTTGGGCCATGAAATGATCAAATGCACATTACATATGTGAAGACATGATCATTTCATGGCCCGAATGAGGTTGGGAATCGAATTAAATGCTAAAATGAAGCCACGAGTGAGGTTGGGGAATCTGTAATATGAACTTAGTGGCATTCAGTTAGAATGCGTTCATTCCTATGTATAGCAGATATAAGCTATAAGGTTGGGTTCCTTTTAACCTTCTGTGGTGTAGTGGTAGCGCCTTGACTTAGTAATCATAAGTCCTAGGTTCGAGTCCCGGTCGGGGTAAAAAATGATTCATGTTTTCACATATGTAATGTGCTATTTGGTTATTTCATGGCCCAAATGAGGTTGGGAATCGAATTAAATGCTAAAATGAAGCCACGAGTGAGGTTGGGGAATCTGTAATATGAACTTAGTGGCATTCAGTTAGAATGCGTTCATTCCTATGTATAGCAGATATAAGCTATAAGGTTGGGTTCCTTTTAACCTTCTGTGGTGTAGTGGTAGCGCCTTGACTTAGTAATCATAAGTCCTAGGTTCGAGTCCCGGTCGGGGTAAAAAATGATTCATGTTTTCACATATGTAATGTGCTATTTGGTTATTTCATGGCCCAAATGAGGTTGGGAATCGAATTAAATGCTAAAATGAAGCCACGAGTGAGGTTGGGGAATCTGTAATATGAACTTAGTGGCATTCAGTTAGAATGCGTTCATTCCTATGTATAGCAGATATAAGCTATAAGGTTGGGTTCCTTTTAACCTTCTGTGGTGTAGTGGTAGCGCCTTGACTTAGTAATCATAAGTCCTAGGTTCGAGTCCCGGTCGGGGTAAAAAATGATTCATGTTTTCACATATGTAATGTGCTATTTGGTTATTTCATGGCCCAAATGAGGTTGGGAATCGAATTAAATGCTAAAATGAAGCCACGAGTGAGGTTGGGGAATCTGTAATATGAACTTAGTGGCATTCAGTTAGAATGCGTTCATTCCTATGTATAGCAGATATAAGCTATAAGGTTGGGTTCCTTTTAACCTTCTGTGGTGTAGTGGTAGCGCCTTGACTTAGTAATCATAAGTCCTAGGTTCGAGTCCCGGTCGGGGTAAAAAATGATTCATGTTTTCACATATGTAATGTGCTATTTGGTTATTTCATGGCCCAAATGAGGTTGGGAATCGAATTAAATGCTAAAATGAAGCCACGAGTGAGGTTGGGGAATCTGTAATATGAACTTAGTGGCATTCAGTTAGAATGCGTTCATTCCTATGTATAGCAGATATAAGCTATAAGGTTGGGTTCCTTTTAACCTTCTGTGGTGTAGTGGTAGCGCCTTGACTTAGTAATCATAAGTCCTAGGTTCGAGTCCCGGTCGGGGTAAAAAATGATTCATGTTTTCACATATGTAATGTGCTATTTGGTTATTTCATGGCCCAAATGAGGTTGGGAATCGAATTAAATGCTAAAATGAAGCCACGAGTGAGGTTGGGGAATCTGTAATATGAACTTAGTGGCATTCAGTTAGAATGCGTTCATTCCTATGTATAGCAGATATAAGCTATAAGGTTGGGTTCCTTTTAACCTTCTGTGGTGTAGTGGTAGCGCCTTGACTTAGTAATCATAAGTCCTAGGTTCGAGTCCCGGTCGGGGTAAAAAATGATTCATATATATATATATATATATATATATATATATATATATATATATATATATATATATATATATATATATATATATATATATATATATATATATATATATATATATATATATATATATATATATATATATATATATATATATATATATACATATATATATATATATATATATATATATATATATATATATATATATATATATATATATATATATATATATATATATATATATATATATATATATATATATATATATATATATATATATATATATATATATATATATATATATATATATATATATATATATATATATATATATATATATATATATATATATATATATATATATATATATATATATATATATATATATATATATATATATATATATATATATATATATATATATATATATATATATATATATATATATATATATATATATATATATATATATATATATATATATATATATATATATATATATATATATATATATATATATATATATATATATATATATATATATATATATATATATATATATATATATATATATATATATATATATATATATATATATATATATATATATTATATATATATATATATATATATATATATATATATATATATATATATATATATATATATATATATATATATATATATATATATATATATTATATATATATATATATATATATATAATATATATATATATATATATATATATATATATATATATATATATATATATATATGTATATATATATATATATATATATATATATATATAATATATATATATATATATATATATATATATATATATATATATATATATATATATATTCATTATAATATATTATAATATATATATATAATATAATTATTACTATACCCTATCTATGGTGTAGTGGTAGTGCCTATGATATATAGTAATCATAAGTCCTAGGTTCGAGTCCCGGTCGGGGTAAAAAATGATTCATGTTTTCACATATGTAATGTGCTTATTTGTTATTTCATGGCCCGAATGAGATTGGGAATTGAATTAAATGCTAAAATGAAGCCACGAGTGAGGTTGGGGAATCTGTAATATGAACATAGTGGCATTCAGTTAGAATGCGTTCATTCCTAAGTATAGCAGATATAAGCTATAAGGTTGGATTCCTTTTAACCTTCTGTGGTGTAGTGGTAGCGCCTTGACTTAGTAATCATAAGTCCTAGGTTCGAGTCCCGGTCGGGGTAAGAAATGATTCATGTTTTCACATATGTAATGTGCTTATTTGTATTTCATGGCCCGAATGAGATTGGGAATTGAATTAAATGCTAAAATGAAGCCACGAGTGAGGTTGGGGAATCTGTAATATGAACATAGTGGCATTCAGTTAGAATGTGTTCATTCCTAAGAATAGCAGATATAAGCTATAAGGTTGGGTTCCTTTTAACCATCTGTGGTGTAGTGGTAGCGCCTTGACTTAGTAATCATAAGTCCTAGGTTCTAGTCCCGGTCGGGGTAAAAAATGATTCATGTTTTCACATATGTAATGTGCTTATTTGTATTTCATGGCGCGAAGGAGATTGGGAATTGAATTAAATGCTAAACTGAATATATAAACATAGTGGCATTCAGTTAGAATGCGTTCATTCCTAAGTATAGCAGATATAAGCTATAAGGTTGGGTTCCTTTTAACCTTCTGTGGTGTAGTGGTAGCGCCTTGACTTAGTAATCATAAGTCCTAGGTTCGAGTCCCTGTCGGGGTAAAAAATGATTCATGTTTTCAAATATGTAATGTGCTTATTTATATATATATATATATATATATATATATATATATATATATATATATATATATATATATATATATATATATATATATATATGCATATATATATATATATATATATATATATATATATATATATTTATATATATATATATATATATATATATATATATATATATATATATATATATATATATATATATATATATATATATATATATATATATATATATATATATATATATATATATATATATATATATATTATATATATATATATATATATATATATATATATATATATATATATATATATATATATATATATATATATATATATATATATATATATATAGATATATATATATATATATATATATATATATATATATATATATATATATATATATATATATATATATATATATATATATATATATATATATATATATATATATATATATATATATATATATATATATATATAAATATATATATATATATATATATATATATATATATATATATATATATATATATATATATATATATATATATATATATATATATATATATATATATATATATATATATATATATATATATATATATATATATATATATATGTACATATAT
>JAXCGZ010015528.1:0-62500 GCA_037179515.1 Halocaridina rubra | reverse complement strand
ATATGGTTTACACATTTCCCTCATAATGCCCCACATTTATTGTTTATGTACGCCATTATATTCAATGTTAAGTCCTCCTTCTGTTATGGTTCTCTTCCTATGTCTACATAAACACCGAATGATCTTGGATATTCGTTACACATGTCTTACTATCCCTTCACATCTGACAAGTCATAATCCTCTCGATCTCTGTTTCTAATTATGTTTTCTTCATGTCTGGCTATCTCTTTATCTTCTACTCCTCCTGATAGCCCTATTGTAGTCGAAACTAGTGCAATTTCCCTTTTAATCCTATCAACATATTAAGAATCCATATAGTCTTTAACTTGCCTTGGAAGAATCACATAATCCAAATTTGTAAATCTGCAACCAAAAATTTGTGGGTTCGGTTTCATTTTCTTTATTACTGTTCCTCTTTACAGTTACTTAAAATCTATTAAGGTCTTATCCATCTAAGACAGTGTCTGGCTATCTCTTTATCTTATACTCCTCCTGATAGCCCTATTGTAGTCGAAATTAGTGCAATTTACCCTTTTAATCCTATCAACATATTAAGAATCCATATAGTCTCTAACTTGCCTTGGAAGAATCACATAGTCCAAATTTGTAAATCTGCAACCAAAAATTTGTGGGTTCGGTTTCATTTTCGTTATTACTGTTCCTCTTTACAGTTACTTAAAACCTATTAAGGTCTTATCCATCCCTGCTTAGAATACTGTTCACATATCTGGAGTGTTTCTTCTTATATTTATCTCCTTGATAGGGTTGAATCTAAGGTAGTCATACTCATTAATAATCCTTCTCTTACTTCTAATCTGGATCATCTTTCCCTTCACCGTCAGGTATCGTCCCTTTCCTTTTTCTATCGCTACTACTGTGATAGAATATTTTGCTCCAAGTCACCAGAGGTCCTTTATGGATGACTTATTAGTCATTTTAGCAGTTTTTAACTGTCTTTTCTTTTCTTACTAAAAAAAACTTTATCCTTACATTTTGCAGATTATGATGATTTGCTATTTATACTTCAGTATATAGCTAAATTTAAATATATCTTTAATATTTTTGTATGTGTAGAAAGCATGAGCCCAATATAAAATCTCCCTCCTCTTTTTCTATTTTCTGCTTTTTTCTTATGTACAATGCCATAATCCTAGTGAGCCTGTTAGATATGTTGTTTACGCAATTTTTTATTATAAAATTGCTCTTGCTGATAAATTTTGTTATATTATAAAACTTCCTCTTGTTGAAATTTTTTTTATAAATTTGACTCTGATGATATGTCATTAATCTGTCTAGATACAGTTCAGTAGCTTCTTAACTATTTGAATATTTAAAATTCCTTCTCCTGCAACCCAAAGAACGTTCTGGAGATTTCCACCAATAACCTATTATGTCCATAAATATTTTTTGGTTCTTTCGTTTGCTTCCCCTTGTTGCACCTAAAATATTGTCTCTCCCTTGCATCACTGCCATAACTGCCTGCAAAGGACCCCCACTATAGTAAAAAACCATTGAACGACACCCTACAGGCTGACCGAATGATGACGTCACCAAGAGTGAAACTTGATCGTTCTCAATTGGCGGAAAAACATTCCCAAGGCAAGACTTCGCCTCAGCAGTCACGCTTATTCCAATCTTTTTTTCTTTTCGTGCTTTCTTCAAAGGATTTCATCTGGCACAAATAAGGGTCCTCTGTTCTACTCTGCCTGTGTGACAGAGGTGATCATCGAGTTGAGGCCAAAGTTTTGGCATCCGTCTGTTGCGCTGGGAATCAAAATCTTGCTCACCACCTCCGGGATTCGGAGCTGTATTCCATAAATTTGAATTTTTAAATTTGTTCTAGTTTTCCAAAACTAATTCAACTTCTTTCTTTTAATATGTCATTGCATTTCCAAAATTAAAAGAAAGCTGAATCCTGAAATTCATTTAACTGGGTAGTGGTAGTAAAGGTGGAGTGTGCAAGTAATATCTGTCCTGTCTTTCTGTGAGCTCTTAACCGTGTTCAGTACCTTGAGCCCCCTAGATAAAACAGAAACTTAAAAACAACGTCCCCGAACAGGGACCTGAATAGACAGACTGATTTTGATAAAGAAAAAAAAATTTGCTTTTTAACATTGCACATGAAACCCGATTACCATTGGCTGGGATTATTGAAATGAACAAATTGTAGTCTGCGCACAAAAATTTTATTGCTAGACATTGTGAATCAGAATTTTTTTTTTATTTTCAAAATTAATTACGGTAACTAATATTTTCCTTGTTTACTATGTGTAAACAAAGTTTCAGGAAGTCTGCATGAGATTATGTGGTAACAGCATTAAGAAATTTTGCAGGACAAGAGCGCATGTTATTTAATTTTTTTTTTTTTTTGCGTGATAAGATTGAATTTTAATGCACTGGTGTTTTTATATCTGTTAAGGGTGATATTTGTTAGAAATTCTTTATATTTCTTTGGGATTTTCGAATAGGGAGTAACTATTATTGAGTTTTATATTCAAGCATTGCCTGCTCATAGATTAGGAATAAAAACTTTGGCATCGTTTGTTGAGCCTAGGCTGAGTTGTCACTCAGAATTAAATTTTCCTATTATTAGTAGACACATGTGTAATTTGGCTCCCTTGTGAGCCGTTAGCTTATCTTCAGTGTATTTTGTATAGGATCTGTGCCCATTTGACAATACTCCAGAAATTTACTTACGACATTTTATTTGTGGGTACTGCCATATACGCACTTATGCGCAGGCACGGCTGCTATACTTTACTTGTTTGTATTCTCTTGCACCGGGTGCTTGTCCGTAAAATTCGTTGTTGCTCATTCCTTTCATTTGCACCATAACTGCAGGTACTGCCACATATTAATGTTAAGCAGGCCAAACTGCCATCCTGTATTACCAGTGTTTCATGCACTGTTTTGCAACATTTTGCTGCTGTTGCACTTGATTGTATTTTGAGTCACTTTCACAGTGAGGTTTTGGGATCACCATTAATCTTAAGTTTGAACTGTGGTGTTGAAATTTTTTTTCTCCTTGGTGTTGTGTGGTTCTTACAATTTTTTTCACTATTGTAGAATTTTGTTTTCTTGGTGGTTAAGTTGTTTTAGCACTTCATTGTTGACTATTCTGGAAACCACCATGGCTACCAGGCTGTCACGGAACACCAACATGGAAACCAGGCAGTTACTGGAAACCATCAAATCTTATGATGAGGACAGCTACTTTGGCAAGATGTTTGTTCTGGGCAATTACCTAATTGTAATAACATAATTGAGTTTACACAAAAGAGCCCCATGCTCGTAACTTTCCGTCTCCTGGTCAGATCCGTTTTGTACTTAGATATACTTATCATATCTGTCCTTAAAACTATGGATTGAGTTAGCATTAACCACCTCCTCGCTTAGTGAGTTCCAATCATCAACTACTCTTGCACTATAAAAGTACTTTCTTACAACCTGCAAAGAAGTTTTCTTACGAAGCTTCAAAGTATGACCTCTAGTTCTAGTGCCAACCATATCAAAATGTCTATCCGTATCTACTCTGTCAAAACCATGAAGGAATTTAAAAACTGTCACCATATCCCCCCTCTCAATCTTCTAACTTTGAGTGATGGTAAGTCTAATTCACTCAGCCTCTCATCATAACTGAGATTGCGCATTATTGGCACCAGCTTCGTGGCATGTCTATGAATTTTTTCCATCTTAACTATGTGCTTTTTCAGATGCAGATTCCAAAAGGTGACTGCATATTCAAGGTTTGGCTCTCATAGGTTACATAGATATTTTTGAACATTTCCTTGTCCATGTGCCTGAAGGCTACCTTTGCATTTGCTAAGAAAGCATATGCTGCCCTTACTATGCCATTTATATGCATTTCTGGAGACAAATCGGCCAGTATGTTTACTTCTAGATCTCTATTATTTTCTGTCTCTTGAAATTCTACTCCTGCCAAAGGGTAGTCAAGCTTGGACTTCTTGCACTTGTACCCATTCTCATTACCTTACATTTTAAAGTATTGAATATCATTAGCCACTTTTCTGACCACTAATGCAGACTATTTAGATCTGCTTGAAGTTTTCTACCATTGTTCTCGTTTCTTAGTTTCTTCACAATCTTTGCATCATCTGCAAAAGTATTTTAGGAATGAATTTACAGACTCTGGAGGGTCATTTACATATACAAGGAACAAAAGTGGCCCTAAAACTGAACCCTGTGGAACTCCACTACTAACTCTTCTCCATTCAGGCACTGAGTGTCTTACTCTATCCCTCTGTTCCCTTCCTTCTAAGTATGCTTTTATCTATTTCAAATTTCAAGACATTCCCACCTATTCTTGCCATTGCTTGCAGCTTTTTAATTAGTCTCCTGTGTAGAACAGTGTCAAATGCTTTCTGGAAGTCTAGGAATATGCAATCTGCCCAGCCCTCTCTTTCCTGTAAGATTCGGCTTACCTCAACATAAAATTCTAATAAGTTTGTTACTGTTGATCTACCTTCTTTGAAACCATGTTGTCTCACTGACAAAAAGTTTAAGTATTCTAAGTGAAGAGAGATATGTTTCCTTAGTAGTTTCTCCATAACTTTGCAAACTATGCTGGTCAAGGAAACAGATCTATAGCATAGAGCCGTATCCCTCCTTCCCTTTTTGAAGATAGGTATCACATCGCTTGTTTCCAGCATCTTGGCATCTCCCCTGAATCCAGCGACTTTTAAATATGATACTTAGTGCTGCTGATATTGAATTTGCGCATTTTTTAAGTACATTAGGGGATATAACATCAGGCCCTGTAGCTTTATGGACATCTAACTCCATTAGCGCTTGACATACCTCTGTGGCTGAAAGGATGATGTTCACTAATACTGGCCCATGAGCCTCTATCTCTGCGTTCTGAGGGGGTGGGGTATTTTCTGTTATGTTTCTTACCTGTTCAAGAGAAGCAGATGGTTGAAAAGCTCTATGAAGCTCTATAATTGTGCATGCTGAGTAGTCATTATAGTACATATCCCATTCTCATCATTAATGTCATAGAAATGAAGTGGGGTGGATATGTATGCACAACTATACTGTAAATGCTTTTATTTCGCTATGCCCTTTGTAGAAGAGTAAAAATTCAAAACTAAACAAAATATATAAATGACATGAGAACAATCAATATTACTGGATAATACTGAAACCCTTGTAAAAAGGATCAAGACCCTTACATGAAGGATCAAAGCATACTATTTATGGTAGTCAAGCCTAAATAATGGAAAACACTTCCTGAGTGTACAATAGAAAACTTAACACTAGTTAAAGAGGTATCTTGGAAAATACACTTCCTTCCCCTTTAAAAGAGATTTGAGTACATGCATGCGTATATGCAAAATACATATTGTCTTAATAAATATATTATCATAATATCACGCATGGTCACAAATCTAATTTCTTAGGAGGTATTCCCCTGTTTGCTTATCAGGCAGTACCCTGCGTGCAACTGGACTCTGGGGTAAAGACACTGTTAAGCATCTGCTGAGAATGAAACCTCTGTGTTCGTGACTGGTTCCACTGCATTTTTGGGATGAAGAGTTTGTTCAGTATTAGACTGATCTGCTGAGAGGTGGTGCCTTA
This sequence comes from Halocaridina rubra, assembly GCA_037179515.1. Classification (NCBI taxonomy): domain Eukaryota; kingdom Metazoa; phylum Arthropoda; class Malacostraca; order Decapoda; family Atyidae; genus Halocaridina; species Halocaridina rubra. The sequence goes on along the minus strand of JAXCGZ010015528.1, from coordinate 56,902 downwards.
ATGTCAGACCAAGAAGGCTTTAGCTTATCAGTGTGTTTTTATTACATTCCCATTTACTTGAACATTATAATGCATATTCCCAACCTTTTGTTTAATTTTCCCTGGTATCCACTTGTCTGGTGTTGTGTATGATCATAGAAGTACTGCAGATGAAGGCGGAATGTATCGTATCTCTGTTTGGTGTTGTAATTGTGTCAAGCCTTTATTGTGCTGATCACTAAGAAAATCAGGGAACATCAGATCTAACTTAGTCTTAATCCTCCTCTCCATCAACAAACCTGATGGTGCCATACCCGTAGTTGCATGAGGAGTAGTTCGATAACTTAAGAGAAATTTACTTATGCTAGTAGGAAGAGTAGCATGCAAGGCTTGTCGACATTTCATATTATGCTTAAATGTCTGGACAAATCTTTCAGCCTCCCTATTTGTGGCATGATGATACAGTGCAGAAAAGGTGTGTAGAATACCATTTGCATCCAAAAACTCTTTGAATTCCTGAGAAGAAAACTGAGGACCATTATCAGTTATTATGTGCTCTGGCAGACCACGAACTGCTAAAGGCGGCATTAGGGCTTTGATAGTGCATCTCGAGGTAGTTGACTGCATTGGAATGATCTCTGGCCATTTACTGTAAGCATTGACAACAATTAAGTAAGAATATCCAAGAAATGGGCAAGCAAAATCAATGTGTAGCCGTTGCCAAGCATGTCTTGGGTATTCTCAGGGGTGCAAACATGCTGGTTTGGGATTATTTTGATTGATGGAACAAGTCATACATTTCTGAATGGACATTTCAATGTCCTTGTCCATTCCTTGCCACCACATGTAACTTCTAGCTATTTCTTTAGATCTTACAATGCCCTGGTGATCCTCCTGTAGATCAGTGAGTACCTGTTCCCTAAGCTGCTTAAGAACAGCAACTCTGGCCCCACGTAATATGCAATCTTATTGCGCACTAAGTTCAGACCATACTGCCACATATGGTTTACATACTTCCTGAGTCACTGTTGAACCAGTAAGTAAATGCTGAAGTATCTTAGACAATATTGGATCCTGTTTTGTGCTTTTTGCTAAATGTTTATCTGTGATAGGTAAGTTGTAAAAGTCTAACATCAAAATACTGGCATCATGATCTGTAGGAGGTGGTCTACAGGTAAGCACTAAGTTCAGACCATACTGCCACATATGGTTCGCATACTTCCTGAGTCACTGTTGAACCAGTAGTAAATGCTGAAGTATCTTAGACAATATTGGATTCTGCTTTCTGCTTTTTGCTATATGTTTATCTGTAATAGGTAAGTTGTAAAAGTCTAACATCAAAATACTAGCATCATGATCTCTAAGAGGTGGTCTACGGGTAAGCAAAATAGTGTGTTTGCATATCCTATCTTGGTAGTAAACTTGAACTCTAATGTATAATTATAAGCTGCCAAATGATAGCCCACCTTTGTAGTCATGCAGTGACTAGAGTAGTTAAACCTGCTTTGGGACCGAAAATGGCTAATAATGGTTTGTGGTCAGTGACTAACTTAAATTCCTTCCTGTTGTATAGGTATATGTGGAATTTCTTAACAGCATACACTAGCGCAAGACCCTCTTTTTCAATATTTCAATAGTTTCTCTCTGTCTTATTCAACAATCTAGAATTCTAGATGCATAAGTAATGTAGCTTTCTGTGCCATCGGGGATGACATGAGCTAAAATTTCACATAAGCCTAGCTGTGAGGCATACACACACAAGTTCTTTCTGAAATGCATCAAGAACTTTGGAGAAGTTATTTCTGTTTTATGTTCTCAAATGACTGCTGACAGTCCACTGACCAGTGCCATGCTATGTCTTTGTTTAACAGTTGACATAGTGGTTCTGCTAGAGTAGCCAAGTCTTTTATGAACTTTTCGTAAAATGTCACTAGTCCTAAAAATTACCGTAGTTCTTTGACATTTTAAGACACTTTTGCTGACTGTAATGCTATGACTTTGTCATCTGTTTTGTGAATACACAGGTCATTTATTTTGAACCCTAAATATTCAATTGCTGAAACTTTAAGATGACATTTGTTATTTTTTTTATTTTCATTCCATTGTCTTCGATGCGTTTCAGTACTGCTACCAGTCTTTCGTGATGCTCTCTCTCATCCTTCCCTGCTACTAATATGTCATCAATGACACAAAATACTCCAGGCAATCCATTTAATATCTTATCCATGGCTTGCTGCCATATTGCGTGACTGCTGTCTACTCCATATGGTAGTCTTTTGGAACGAAATAACCCTAAAGGAGTATTAATTGTACAGTATTCTTGTGACTTGTCATCCATGACTAACTGCCGAAAGGCATGTTTTAGGTTCATTTTTTTTTAAATACCTTACACTCTCCTAGGGCTGCAAGCATGCTGTAGGGCTGGGTAGAGGGTATTGGGTTATTTGTAACTGTGGGTTTAGTGTTACCTTATAATCTCCACACAACAGTATACCTTCATCTTGTTTTGCTACTGGAACTAAAAAGGTTCCCCAATCTGAATACATTACTCTCTCCCATGTGCCTTCTGCTTCTAACTTTTTAATTTCCTGTTCAACTGAGGCATTTAAAGCAAATGGGATAAGAGCAAAATACTTGGACGTTGCATCAGATTTTAGAACTAAGGTTTCCTTTGTGTTTTTTACTGTGTCGTGTTCTTTAGCAAAAATCTCCTTAAATTCTGAAATCACATCACTCACAGGGGTAAAAGCTTTATGTTCTAGCTTCAGAACCTTCAAAATTTCCGACCATTTTAATTGAAAATGTTTCAACCAATCTAAACCCATTAATGTCTGACCTTGGCCTTTCACAATGGTGAGGGGCAGATCCTGTGCTGCATGCTGATGATACTGAACATTTACCTTGCCTGAGCCTACTACCTTGATGATGTGTGCATTATAATCCTACAGAAGTTTATTGCAAGTATCTATGGAAAAATTAGGTCTTATGCATGCCACCTGTTCTGACATCACAGAGACGTCTGCTGCTGTGTCAACCTGCATGACAACCGGAACACTGTTTATGTTACTGTAATCATTAACCTCTTGTCTTTGCTACTTATAGAGTTATTTTGAAAAGCAATTTCTGGTTTTCTACTATCTAATGGCTCTGATGGCTCATCTGACAGTCCATTCTGTTGTGTTTCAGGTTTGCCTGAGGGATAATTTATGTGTTTCTCTGTTTTTTGTGGAACCTACACATGTTACTGTAGTGACCCTTGCATCCACAACTGCTACATTTCTTGTCAGTTGCTGGACACTTTGTCCTGTCATTGGGATAATGACCTGCTTTACCACACCTGAAACATGGTTTCCCTTGAACTGTCGTATTCTTTCCTTGTTGCCATTGTCATTTACCATACTGGGAGGGCTCTTTATTGACCAGAGAATTATTTTGTGAACCCTCAATGGCTTGAGCTGGAGAATTTTCTGCATCCAGAATCCTAACTGTGTCTAAAACCTTATCTAATGCCAAGGTTTTCTCCTGAAGCAATTTTGTTCTAAATTCATTTGAATTACATTTAGCTATAACCTGATCTATTATGACACCCTCCTTGTTATTGGACTCACAAGTAGAAGCTAACTCTTTCAACTTGGTAACAAAATACATAAATGACATGAGAACAATCAATGATACTGGATAATACTGAAACACTTGTAAAAAGAATCAAAACCCTTATATGAAGGATCGAAACATAATATTTATGGTTGTCAAACCAAAATAATGGAAAACGCTTCATGAGTGTACAATAGAAACCCTAACACTAGTTAAAAATGGTATCTTAGACACAACATTTTGTACTGTAAATACAGACTGAAACTCTTTTTCAATTTTTACACATCTCTTCATTCATCTCAGTGATACTTCCATCTTCTCTCTTAAGCTTTAAAACCCATTATTTTACCTTCGGTTTTCTCTGATAAAGCTGTGGAAAAGTTTGGGATTTTCATTATCCTTCCTGGTGATGTCCCTTTCATAGTCTCTCTCTACCTGTTTTCTTTTACTTAGGTAATCATTTCTTGCTTTAATAGGTCTGTCGGGCATATATGTTTTTTCTCCTTCTATATCTTTTCTAGCAATTGTCTCTCCAATCCTTAGCTCTTTTACACTCATTATCGAAGCATTTCTCTCTGGCATGAATTACACCTACGTTGGTGACAGGCATGGAGCAATCTACTATCTTCCCTTATTTCTCACAATGATGTCATACATTTCTTGTACAGATTTGTTGCTAAATAAGGTCCTCCAGTCAATAACTGCAAAAAGCTCATTCATTTTGAGCCCCAGACAGTGGTGTTTTTCACTCGGATATGAGGACCAGCCTCCAGAGAGGCCCCCCCCCAATACAGAAATACTAGGACGACGGCAAGCAACTGCTCGATACTTACATCTGCTCTTTCGAGTCTTGACACCACTAATGATGGCACAGAGGCTGAGAAGACTCATTGGCAGCTTGCCTCCATACCATCCCGTCTGCTCTCTTTGGTCAATGAACTCGACCGCAGGCAACTGAGGTACTACGAGAAAGTTAAATCCACACTCCTCGCCTGCAGAACTCTTCCCCAGTTGAGTGTCGACTAGGTTTGTCTCCGCTCTCCCACTGAAGGAGAACTGTAGTGCCTTTGGCAACAGTAAGGCTCGCCTCTTTGATGATTGGTTACAAGTTGCAAAGTGTCATGTTGAGAAGTTGCATCAGATCTTGATTTTTTATTCAATTGTCAATGACCTCACTGTGGATGTCCTTGTATACGTAAGAACTCAGCTTAAGAAAGAGATCAATATCGAGAAAAGCTTAGTCACTGTGGATGAGTACCTCCAGCACAACCAGCCTGGAGTACGTCTCTATGACCTTATGAGGGCAAGAAGTGACAATCCCAAGGCTCATCCTCAGAGTGTCGTCTCTCCCAAAGCAGGCCATGATTTTCATAGGAGAGGAGATTGCAGGAATGGGAAGCACAGGGGCCCTTCTCAGAACTTCAATCATCCAGGTCATCCTCCTCACACTTCTAAGCCTTATTACTGCCATATACCCACACTTAAGAAGGACAACTCGGTAAGCTATCCCTTCACATCTGACAAGTCACAGCATTCCCCATCTCTATTTCTAGGAGCCAAATTCTAAGAGCCACCACACTCCCTCTCACTGCGGTGGCCAGCATAATCATCTGGCCACTCACTCGGCCCATGTCATAGAAACAAGGTCAGAAAGGGACACTGAGGATAACGCCGAGGACCCACCGTACAAAGTTGCCAATGTGAAATTCACCAAACATGATGATCCCGAGATGGTCCCAACGTGCCTAAGAACCATAAATGGTGTGGAAGCTGAGATAACCCTCGACAATGGGGGCAGTGGCATATTTTTCGATTAGAGATTCGTCAGGGATGAATATTTCACCAACAAGGTCGTTCGTGCACGGGTTGCTGAAGGAGAACTTCAGATACAACGCTGCTGTGTCATTGACCAGGATTGCAAATACTACAAGAGAAAAGCCGCAGCTGTGGCACTGTTTGGGCCTGTGTACATTGTCTTGCTGGGTCATGCACTGAACCTAGCTCCTATCCTCCAGGAACACCTCTACCATGAGGACATTTTTCAGTGGAACATCCCTCAGGCAAAGTCTCAACAAGCCATTTCTGCAACAACGACTGGTTCTGAGGCCAGGAATTTGGACAATTCTCCGATGACTCTGCTGCAGTTAATACCCACAATGCGTAACGTGGAGAGTTTTATCCTCCTCTACCAGATGATGCACTTCTAGAGCCACTGAAGTCCCGTGCAGACTTTGCCAAACTGCAGCAGGACTGCCCTAGCCTCAAGCACTGGATGCAACAGGTCACCGAGGGAAGAACCTGTACGGTGAGAGAAGTAGGAGGCCAGCTCACTTATTCCTTTGAAGATGGAGTCCTTCGCAGGCATGTGACTAAAGACGGCCACAACTTTAAGCAGTTGATGGTTCCCGCTTCATTGCGCCATCAGGCTATGTATGTGGCATGCCATTTACCTTTGAGCGGATGCAGAGGCAAAGCAAAAACTTGGCACATCCTTCATAACGCTTTTGTATGGCCAAACATGTACGCCGAGGTAGACAGATATGTGGGCTCCTACCCCGTCTGTCAATCCACCTCTACGACACTGTGACAGTGCATTTCAGCCAAAGTCACCAGAGGCTGTAGTTGATGCCTTATTATTTATGTAGTTATCAAGTAACTAGCTCTTCTTTTCATACTAAATAGAAAAATCTCGATCCTTGCATTTTTCAGATTATGATTATTTGTAATTTATATTTTAGTATATCTTGTTTAATATTTTTGTACGTGTAGAAAGCATGATCCCAATATAAATCCTCCTATTTCTGTTTTCTGCTCTTTCTTTTTTCTCATGTACGAGGCCATAGATACATTACTTAAACAATTTTCTTATTATAAAACTGCTTTGCTGATAAATTTTGTTGTATTATAAAAATTGGTCTTGCTGATAATTTCATTATAAATTTGACCCTGCTAATATGTCATTAGCCTGTCTAGATACATTTCAGTAGCTTCTTTATTATTTGAATATTTAAGATTCCATCTCCAGCAGTGCAATGAGCATTCTGGATATTGGTTGACAGTAACCTATTTTGCACATAATATTTCCCGGTTTTTTATTTGCTTCCACTTGTTGCACTTAAAATGATGTCTCTCCCTTGCATCTCAGCCATGCCTGTCAGGGACCACCACTACGGTAGCCCTCGAATATTATATGATAAGTTACTGCTCTGAATATACATCAAACAGGGGGGCTGAATGATGACATCACCAAAAGGGACGCTTGATACTCTCATTTGGAAGCCAAATTTCCCAGAGGCAAGATCTCACCTCAGCAGTCCCTCTTACTTCAAAACTTTTTTACGCGGCATCTTCACAGGAATCCATCCGGCACAAACCAGGTGAGAGAAGGTGTATGGTAGAGCTCGTTGGGTAAGCAAATTGGGAAGTTAAGGATCTGGCTAAATTCACTACTGGAAAAATCCTTTACTAGTCAAATATTAAGAAATTTTTCTTAGTCCCTTTCCCATTCAAAATGAACTTGTGTAGATTAGCTAACTGGAGTCTCATTTGCCAAATTAAATTCTTGACCTGGAAATTACCGCCGATATACATTGCTGAAAAATTTCTTTCATTGAGGGTGCCAAAGTAAAGTTTTGCCCACAGAAGATTGTTCATTACCACATATAAATCTATCCCTTCTCCTAACGAATTCTAATTCATGTCACCCTTTCTATCATTATAAATAAAGAGTTTAAGGTTAATACTCGTAAATAAAGTTTTTTTTTTCCATAAATTGCAAATAATTAATAATTTAAATAAAGTGCTTTAAGCTATAAATTGCAAATAATTCATAAGTAATTTTGCCCCTTTGGCATTACATGCTGATTCTTCATTTATTGAGAATAATGTGTTTTGAGTTATGTTTCAAATACTTCAAAAGGTGATTCTGTCCTTTTGACACTGCAAATATCTTTTATGCTAACCAAAATTGCAAGAATACATATTTATTTCGTAGATTTTTCCAGTATCATAAGCAAAGTGTTTTACTATATAGATTGTAAATAATTAATAAGAAATTTTGTCCTATTGGTATTGAAAACGTTTATGGTTACCCACAATTTAAGGAACACATTCTGTATTTGTCTCGCTTATTTGTCATTTATTGTGAATAAATTGTTTTACATTAATATCGGCAATCAAATAATGATTTTGAATGCCCTTATGGTAGCGTAAATATTTCTGGTTAGCTGTGACTAACCATTATATTTTCATCCTGTAAAATAATATTGGAAAATCATTTTTTGTGTGCTTGTGCCTTCAGTTTTTCCAATATTATTGGTGTGTCGTTTCTGTTTCTGCAATTCCAGTGTCCTCTATTCTCCTCTGCCTGTGTGACAGAGGAGATCATTGAGTTGAGGTCAAAGTCTTGGCGTCCATCTGTGGTGCCAGGCATCGAGATCGTGCTCACCACCTCCCGGATTTGAGGCAGTATTCTATTAATTTAGAATTTAAAATTTCTTCCAGCTTTCCAAAAACTAATTCAATATTTTTAATTTGTCATTGCATTTCCAAAATCGAAAGAAAGTTGAAATCTGAGTTTCATTTAACCGAGTAGTGGTTTGAGAGTCTCTCCTGTCTGTTTATGAGCTCTTAACTGAGTTCAGAACCTTGAGTCTCCTTAATAAAACAGAAACTTAACAATAACCTCCCACGACAAATAAAATTGGTGCCCAAACAGAGACCTAGACAGACAGACTGATTTTTATTTTTTTTTCTTTGCTTTTTAACATTGCACATGACACCCGATTACCATTGGCTTGGATAATTTAAATGAATGAGTCTTAGGCTGCGCACAAAAGTTTTAGCAATAGAGACGTTGCGAATCAGAATCTTTCTTTTATGTTTAAGTTTCAAAATTAATAATGGTACCTAATATTTTCCTTGTTTACTATATGGTAAACAAAATTTCAGGAGATCTGCATGAGATTATGTAGTAACAGAATGAAGAAATTTTGCATGACAATAACACATTCTATTAAAGATTTCATTTATTTGCATGATAAGATCAAGTTTTAAATCAATAATGTTCTATATATCTGTCAAAGGGTGATATTTGTTTATATTTCTTTGGGATTTAGGAATTGGGAGTAAGTATATAAAGTACATTGCTTATAATTGTGCTTTTATATTTAAGCATTGACTGCTCATAGATTGGGAAGAAAAACTTTGGCGTCGTTAGTTGAGCCTAGGCTAGCCCTTCATGTGCTTGAGTTGTAACTCAAAAGTAAATTTTCTCATTATTAGTAGACGCATGTGCAATATGGCTGCCTTGTAAGCCATTAGCTTATTTTTGGTGTATTTTACAAAGGATTTGTGCCCTTTTGGCAACACTCCAGAATTTTACTTACGACATTGTATTTGTTGGTACTGCCATATACGCGCTCATACGCAGGCACTACCGCTATACTTTACTTGTTTATATTCTCCTGCATCGGGTGCTTGTCCGTAAAATTAATTGTTGCTCATTCCTTTCATTTGCACCATAACCGCAGGTATTGCCACGTTTTGCTGTTAAGCAGGCACAACAGCCATCTGTATTACCAGTGTTTCATGCACTGTTTTGCAACATTTTGCTGCAATTGAACTTGATTGTATTCTGAGCCACCTTCATAGTGAGATTTTGAGATCATTGTTACGTTTTATTTTGAACGGTGGTGTTGAAATTTTTTATCCTTGTTGCTGTGTGGTTCTTTCAATTTTTGTTCCTATTGTAGAATTTTGTTTTTTTGTGGTTGAATTGTTTTGGCACTCGCCATAGAAACCAGGTAGTCACTGGAAACCATAGAAACATTCTATGAGGAGAGTTACCTGGACAAGATGATTGCTATGGGTGAGAAATGCAGCTATTCCCCAGGACTGACACTCCTCGAGTGGGCTCATAACAATATGGCTAAACACAGAGCTGAGCTGGAGAGGAAAGCAGGCAAGCAGGATCAGGTGCAAGTGAAACGAGAAAGCGAGGATGCTCAACATGATCATGACCAGGCACAGACACAAGCACAACCACAACATGAGCTTGCACTCTCTCGGCTTTGAGCGGGAACCCTTTAAGGTGGTGCTTCACCCTGAAATGGGGACCATTCTCGTGAAAGCCCCCCCCCCCAAGACAGAAATACAAGGATGACGGCAAGCAACCGCTTGATACTTACTTCCATTCTTTCGAGAGTTTTGCCACCGCCAATGATGGCACAGATGCTGAGAAGACTCGTTGGCTGCTCACCTCCATGACATCCCGTCAGCTTGCCCTGGTTAATGAATTCAACCGCAGGCAACTGAGGGACTATGAGAAACTTAAGCGCACACTCCTCGCCTCATAGAATTTTTTCACCAGCTGAGTGTCATGCTAGGTTTGTCTCCGCTTTCCCATTGAGGAGTAGAACTGTAGTGCCTTTGGCAACCACAAGGCTAGCCTTTTTGATGATTGGTTGCAAGTTGCAAAGTGTTCTCAAGAGAAGTGGCATCCATTCTTGATGTTTGATTCAATTGTCAATGACCTCCCTATGGAAGTTCTTGCATATGTAAGGACCCACCTTAAGGATGAGATCAACTTCGAGAAAAAATTAGCCGCTGTGGATGAGTACCTCCAGCATAACCTGCCTGGAGTACGTCTCTTATGAGAGCAAGAAGGGCCGGTCCCAAGGCTCGTCTTCACAGTGCCATCTTCCCTGCAGCAGGCCATGATTCTCACAGGAAAGGAGATTGCAGGAACAGGAAGCACAAAGGCTCCTCTCAGAACTTCAATCATCCAGGTCATCCTCCTCACACTCCTAAGCCTTATTACTGCCATGCACCCACACTCAAGAAGGATGACTCGGTAAGATCTAAGCCTCAGCAGTTCAGAGGCAAGGGTAATTACCCTACTCCACCTTCCCAGGGATTTCTGCCAAACTCTAAGAACCACCACACTCCCTCTCACAGTGGCAGCCAGCATAACCATCTAGACACTCACTCGGCCCGTGTTGTAGAAACAAGGTCAGAAAGGGCCACCAAGGATAACGCCGAGAAACCACCGTGCAAAGTAGCCAAAGTGCAATTCACCAAACATGATGATCCCGAGATGGTCCCAACTTGCCTGGGAAATATAAATTGTGTGGAAGCTGAGACAGCCCTTGACAAAGGGGCCAGTTGCATATTTGTTTATGAAAGATTCGTCAAGGATGAAGATTTCACCAGCAAGGTCGTTTATGTGTGGGTTACTGAAGGAGAACCTCAAATATGATGCTGCTATGTCATTGACCTGGAATGCAAATACTAAGGGGAAAAGCCGGAGCTGTGGCATTGATTGGGCCTATGTACCACGTCTTGCTTGGTCGTATACTGAACCTAGCTCCTATCTTCCAGGCTGACCTCTACCATAAGGACATTTTTCAGTGGAACACCCCTCGAGTGAAGTCACAACAAACCATTTCAGCAGAAACTACTGGCTCTGACGCCAGAAATTTGGATGATTCTCCGACTGACTCCATTGACTCTGCAGCAGTTAGTACCAGCAATGTAGAACGTGGAAAGTTTCCCCCTCCTTTACCACCTGATGCACCTCTTGAACTACTGAAGTCCCATCCAAGCTTCGCCAAGCTACAGCAGGACTGCTCCAACTTAGAGCACTGGATGCAACAGTCCACCTAGTGAAGAACCTTTGCAGTGACAGGAGGAGGCCAGATCACTTACGCCCTTGAAAATGAAGTCCTTCGTAGGTATGTGACTAAAGACGGCCACACCTTTAAACAATTAGTGGTGGCACACCATTCACCTCTGAGTTGACACAGAGGCAAAGCAAAAACTCGGCACATCCTTCAGAAGGCTTTTGCATGGCAAAACATGTACGCCGAGGTAGACAGATATGTGGGCTCCTGCCCCGTCTGTCAATCCACTTCTACGGCACCAGTACTGAAAGTCCCCATGGTCATAACTAAGCTCTCAACGGAGCCATTTTCCAAGGTCGCTATTGACATATCAGATCCTATTAACCCTGCTTCATCAACAGGGAAACAGTTCCTCCTGGTATACTTTGACCTGGCAACAAGGTACCCGGATGCAGTGCCGCTATCTTCTATAATGACTGAAGCAGTCGCTCAGGCCCTATTCGAAATCTGCTCCAGGGTTGGCTTCCCTGAACAGGTAACTTCTTATGATGGAAGTTAGTTTACAAGTAGGTAATTTGAGGCTTTCTGTACCCTCTTAGAAATGAAGCACATTTGTACGAGTGTCTATCATGCCAAATCAAATGGAGCATGTGAACACCATAACGGGACATTGAAGTGATATTTGCGCAAGCTAGCTATAGATATACCCAGGCAGTAGGACAAGTACGTCCGAGCTGCACTTTTCTCCTTCAGATACATACCCCACGACACTTGCCTTTCGAGCTGATTATTGATCATAAGGTCAGATGCCCAATGGAATTCTTGGCAGAATGTTGGGACTCACCAACCATCAAGGATGATGATAGGGACGTCCATGAGTATATTTTGAAGTTTTCGTCCCATCTCAAAAAGGCCTAGAACTCTGCACAATTAGCCAGGAAGGGTCACCAGCAGACTGCCAAGCTCCTTTTTAACAAGCATGCCCAGCGTCGTGCCCTGACACCCAGAGATCGAGCACTGTTACTTCTTCCAATAGCTACTCGCATGCTAATGCTACGCTGGAAAGGACTGTACACTGTGGTACATCGCGTGATCCCCAACAATTACGTGTTAAATGTTGATGGAAGTAACCGGGAATACCACATTAATCAGCTGAAGCTGTACTGATTCAGCCAATTCATTACGACTGCATTACAGGACCTCGACAAAGTTTCACGCTTTATAGATGACATCCTGGTCCATTCTCTGGATTGGTCATCACACCTCGCCTCTTTTTGCAGAGTTCTCGCTCATCTGAAACAGCATGGACTTAATTTAAAGCCTTCCAAGCGTGAGATTGGTTTCACACAATTGCAGTATCTAGGCCACTTGGTTGGAGAAGGAGTTATGTCCCCTTTAAAGGACAAGGTGCAAGCTATTAAGGATATGGAGAAACCTGCTACTGTCACTCAACTGAGATCATTCCTGGGTAGTGTCGGCTACTACCAACAGTTCATTCCACACTTTAATACTATCGCTGCCCATTTGAAGCAAGTGATCTCCTCTAAGCCAGATAAAACCTTCCCTGTCCTATGGAGGGACGAGGCGGAGAGAGCGTTTTTCAAGCTCTGAGAAGCATTGGCGGGTGAGCCAGTATTACAACTGGTAAACCCCAATCTTCCTTTCATCTTGCAGACGACGCCTTAGACAAAGGCCTGGGCGCCGTGCTTTTGCAATCCCTGTCAGACAAATCAGCAGAAGTAGCTCCAGTGTGATATGCAAGTAGCAGGCTTCGCCCTGCAGAGCGGAATTACTTCACCATGGAGAAGGAAGCTCTGGCCACATATTGGGCCATAAACAAATTTAAACTCCATCTGTATGGCCGACATTTTACACTGAGAACAGGCCACAGTCCTAACCTATATTTACAGACTGCTGACAAGCTAAACCTCGGCTGAAAAGGTGAACACTTTACCTGAATCTTTTCAAATTCACTGCCCAACATGTTGATGGAAAGGACAATGACCTCGCCAATCTACTAAGTCGACAGTCGTTACCCTCAAATGAGGAAGCTGGTGCTGTTGGCATCAGCTTAACTAGTCTGTAAAGATTACTTCTCTGATGTGTTCTTTATATTTATTTTTATCTTTTATATCTTTAATGCTATACTGGTTTATTTTAGCTTACATATGTATTTCAGTTTGGCCATATACTTGTAAAATGGGTTTTACTTAGTTTTCTTTAGTTTAGCGTGTTTATACACCCTTGTGGAACGTATCCATGTGTAATAACGTTATTCTGTATGGAAGACAAAGAAGAAGAAGAATATTTCTTTGATTGTATCTTTATATTTCCCTTTCGTGTGACTGTGAAAGGCAGAACATGCTGGAAACTTTTAGGTTAGTGTTGAATATCTGAAGCTGTTTTAAATCCAGTCGCCACAGTTAAGGAAAACTATATTCAAAATTTTCCTTTTACGTATATTGTATATTTTATTGTATATTATTTCATTGCCTTTTTGCATGTGAAGAATATCAAACTTAAAGATTGATATTATCAGATATTTAATTGTGATTTTAATGTTCTTAAAATTTGAATTTGATCACATTAAGTTTATATTTAGAATGCCACTTAATGTTTTTAATAAGAATTGTTCACTTTGCTGATAGTATGATATTTTCCAGGGGTGGATCCCTTTTTTTTTTATTTGTTCTTTTTCCTTAAAAGTATCTTTCATCCTTCTTAATAACACTGAAGTCACCATAACTTCCTTTGTTCTTTTTTTACTTTATGTAGTAGAATTTTGTTAATTCAATATCCCCTAGAAAGGGTTTTTATGACAGTGTTTTGCTCAGTCACCAGAGGCTGTATTTCATGCATTATTAGTTATGTAGTTAACTAGTAACTGTCTCTTTTCTTACTAAAAGAAAAGAAATCTCACTCCTCGCATTTTACAGATTATGATTATTTGCAATTTATATTTTAGTATATCGTGTTTAATAATTGCATATGTGCAGAAAGCATGATCCCAATATAAAATCTCTCTCCTATTTTTGTTTTCTGCTCTTTCTTTTTTCTTCTTCTCATGCACGAGGCCATAGATATGTTGTTTATGCAAATTTCTTATTATAAAGTTCCTTTTGCTTATAAATTTTGTTATATTATAAAAAGTGTTCTCGCTGATAATTTTGTTATAAATTTTACCCTGCTCATATGTCATCAGCCTGTCTAGATATATTTCAGTAGCTTCTTTATTATTTGAATATTAAACATTCTGTCTCCTGCAACGCAGTCAACCACAACCATGGTGCTCGATCTACCCATGCCCAGAGCGTTTTCCATTCAAGAGGAACCTTTCACTATTGCACAGAAGTGGAATAAGTGGATAGATTCGTTTGAAATCTACCCGAAGGCCATAAGAGTCACCAAGGATGAGCAAAAGCATGCCCAACTACTCCATGTAGCAGGTCTAGAGGTACAGGAGGTGTATAAAACCCTCAAACCTGCAGGTTACACCCTTCAATAAACAGTTGATTACCTAAATGCCTATTTTGCTTCTAAAATTAATTTTAGATATGAGAGATTTAGGTTTAGTCAGTGCACCCATGATGCAAGTGAATCAGATGATGCTTTTGTTACCAAGTTGAAGAAGTTAGCTTCTACTTGTGAGTTCCATAACAAGAAGAATGTCATAATAGATCAGGTTATAGCCAAATGTAATTCACATGAACTTAGAAAAAAATTGCTTCAGGGAAAAACCCTAACATTAGATAAGATTTTAGACATAGCTAGGATTTTGGAAGCAGCAAATTCTCCAGCTCAAGCCATTGAGGGTTCACAAAATAATTCTCAGGTCAATAAAGTGTCCTCCCAGTATGGCAAACAGCAATGGCAACAAGGAGAGAAAATGACAGTTCAAAGAAAACTTGAGGGTAAACAATCACAAATACAAATCCATGTTTCAGGTGTGGTAAGGCAGGTAATTATCTCAGTGACAGGACAAAGTGTCCAGCAACTGACAAGAAATATAACATTTGTGTATGCAAGGGTCATTTCAGCAACATGTGTAGGCTCTGCAAAACAGAGAAATACATCAATTATATTATTATATGTTATTATTATATATTTACCTTGGCATTTTCCCCCATTTTAGGGGTAGCCAACAACAAATACAAGCAAAATAACACAAGTGTGGTTACACTTTGTTCTTCTAGCAATGACACAGGATTTGGCCAAGAGTTTGGATGGTACTGCTGGAGTGCCACATCCCATCCCCCCCCCCCCTCTTTCACAACTTACGTCACTTCATACAACCATATCCCCTACTGCCCCTACCACAGGTTGCCTCTACAAGGCACTCCATGGTAACAGCAGATGACAATCAGAATTGCGTCACAATCATTCTCCACTCATTTATATTCCTAGCACACTCGCTTGACTCTTTCACATCCATTCTCCTATCATTCAATGCCCTCCTTACTCCATCCATCCACCCCATCCTAGGCCTCCCTCTGGCATTTCTCTCATCAACTTCCGATATCATTACCTTTTTCAATAGTCGTTCATTATCCATCCTCTCTACATGACCAACCATCTCAAAACATTTATATCTACTCTAGCTGCCAAATCTTTCCTCACCCCTATTCTCCCTCTCACTTCTTCATTCCTAATTCTATCCAACCACGATACACCAGTCATACTCCTCAGACATTTCATCTCAAACACATTCAGTTTCTGTCTCTCAGTTTCTTTCATACCCCATAACTCTGAGCCATATATTACCGTCGGCACAACCACTTTCTCATAAAAAATTTCTTAACATTCATTCCCAGCCACCTATTCTTCATTACTCCCTTCAATGCACCAAACACATTACATCCTTCATTCACTCTGTGATGCACATCTGCTTGGACTCCACCATTTGCAGCTATAACTGAACCTATATATTTGAACTGGTCTACTTTCCCAATTGCCTCTCCATTCAACATAACATTCAGTCTAGCACCATCCACGTTTCTTGTGCACCTAATAACCTTATTCTTTCCCACATTCACTATTAGCTTCCTTCTCTCACACACCCTTCCAAATTCTGTCACTAACTGACACAGCTTACTCTCAGAGTCCGCCACCACAACAGTATCAACTGCAAACAGAAACTGATTCAACTCCCACTCATTTTCATTCCCATCTTCAAGCTTCAATCCGCGACCAAGTACTCGAGCACTTACCTCTCTTACCACACCATGCATATACAAATTAAACAGCCATGGTGACATCACACATCCCTGTCTCAACTCTGCTCTCACTGCAAACCACTCACTTACTTCATTCCTCACTCTAACACAAGCTTTACTGCCCACATATAAACTCTTCAATGCTCGTAACAATCTACCTCCAATTCGATATAATCTCAAAGCATTCCACATTGTATCTCTATCAACTCTATCATACACTTTCTCGAGATCCAAAAATGCAAAATTCACATCCTTACATTTTGCCAAATACTTCTCACATAACTGCCTAACTATAAAAAATTTATCTGTACATCCTCTACCTCTCCTAAAACCACTCTGTACTTCTGCAATAACA
Source organism: Halocaridina rubra (assembly GCA_037179515.1). Classification (NCBI taxonomy): domain Eukaryota; kingdom Metazoa; phylum Arthropoda; class Malacostraca; order Decapoda; family Atyidae; genus Halocaridina; species Halocaridina rubra. The sequence goes on along the minus strand of JAXCGZ010015528.1, from coordinate 40,139 downwards.
TCTGTTTTATCCCTAATCCTAATTATCAGTATCTTACCATACACCTTTCCTACCACACTCAGCAAACTTATACCCCTAAAATTACTACAATTATGAATAGCTCCCTTACCTTTGTATTGTAGCACGATACATGAATTACCCAGTCCACTGGCACCATTGACAACATAAAACATATATTAAACACTCTCACCAACCATTCCAATACAGTTATACCCCCTCTTTCAACATTTCTGCTCTTACACCATCCATTCAAGTGCTTTACCTGCTTTTGTTTCATTCAGTGCCCTCTTCACCTCCTCTCTTGTATCTCTCGCTCATTCTCCTAACCCATTACTGAAACTTGAACTCCACCTACTGCTACTATAGTTGCCTCTCTATCCTTCTGTATATTCAGCAACTCCTCAAAATATTCAGCTCATCGCTTTCTCACATCGTTTCCTTTTAACAACTGTCATTCACATCTTTAATTGTCTCTTCCAGCCTCGAACGATCCTTCCTGACTGTCTTCACTTCTTTTCAAAACTTCATTTTATTCTCCTTATAAAACCTATCAAAACCCTGACCCCATCTAAAATTTGATACCCTCTTTGCTTCATTCACTTTCCGTTTGCTTTCCACATTTTTCTCTCTGCATCTTTCACTCTTCTCCATACTGTTACACTGCAGCCATTCCTCAAATGCCCTCTTTTTCTCTTCCACCTTCATTTTCACCCCTTCATTCCACCACTCACTGCCCTTCCTCATGCAACCTCCAACAAACCTCTTTCCACAAACCTCACTTGCATGTCTCACAAAATTAACCCCCATTTTTCCTCTAACTCTCCAGCTTCTCTTTCTTTAACCCTCTCATAAGCCACTTTCAACCTTTCCTGATACTCCTGCATTTTCTCTGTCTTTTTCAAATGTTCAACCTTCACTTCTTCCCTCCTACATCCTCCCACATTATTTCCCCACTCTTTCACTACTACCACTTTTGCTTCAACCATAAAGTGATCAGATATTACAGCAGCCACGCCCCTGAGCACATGCACATCTTTCGATCTACCAATCACTCTCTTTGTTATCAAAACATAATTCATCAATGCTCTTTCTATCACTCTTCCATTTGCCACTCTTATCCATGTATACTTATTTATCCATTTCTTATTCAATAAGGTATTACCTATTACCAACTCTTGCTTCACACACATATCTAACTATCTCTCACCACTCATTTTCACCTGGTACCCCACACTTTCCAACAACACCCTCTATCTCTTCATCACCCACTCTAGCATTCAAGTCACCCAACACAACTACATAGTTCCTTGAACTCAGACCATCCACACACCTAGTTAACTCATTCCAGAATTCATTCCGCTCTTTGTCACTTCTCTCACAGCCCGGCCCATATGCACTAACAAACGCCCAACATTCTCCACCCACCCTAACCCTTACCCACATGATCCTAGAGGACACTTCTCTCCATTCCACAATCTTATTTAACATCCATTTATTCAACAACAGTGTCACCTCCTCTCTCGTTCTTCCCATTTCAACCCCGGACACTCTCCCTGTCACCTCACCAAATGCCACTTCTCCTTTTCCTTTTATCTTTGTCTCACACAGGGCCAATACATCTATTCCCCTCCTACCAAACACACATCCAATCTCGCACCTTTTGCTCTCTATCGTGCTACAACCACGCACATTCAAACACCCCAAAACTATAGTTTGGGGAGAGGTCAATCTCCCCGCTACTCCGCTTCTTTGTTGTCTCTAAGGAATTTATACAAGGGAGGGGATTCCCAGTCCCCTCGCCCCCTTTCTTTTAGTTGCCTCTTACGACAAGCAAGGAATACCTTGGAGCCATTCTTTTTATGTGCCTACTACCTCACTTAAACCTGAAACACAATAGAATGGTCAGTCAGACGAGCCATCAGAGCAATTAGATAGTAGTAAACCAGAATTTGCTTTTCAAATTAACTCTATAAGTAGCAAAGACAGGAGGTTAATGATTACAGTAAACATAAACAGTGTGCCAGTTGTCATGCAAGTTGACACAGCAGCAGACGTCTCTGTGATGTCAGAACAGGTGGCACACAAAATACCTAATTTGTCCATAGAAGCTTGCAATAAACTTCTGTGAGATTACAATGCACACAACATCAAGGTAGTAAGTTCAGCCAAGGTCAATGTCCAGTATGATCAGCAGACAGCTAGGATCTGCCCCTCACCATTGTGAAAGGCCAAGGTCAGACATTAATGGGTTTAGATTGGTGAAACATTTTCAATTAAAATGGTCGGAAATTTTGAAGGTTATGAAGGTAGAACATAAAACTGTTACCCACGTGAGTGATGTTTTCAGAATTCTGAAAACACATCTATTTCTCTATGATTAAAATTTCCTATAATCAAAATTCTACATATTCTCTCATGCAATGTTAACAACTGAGTTTGTGACTTCAAATTTTATCTACATGACTTTCCTCATAAACTTCCAGCCTATGTTGGTTCCTTGGTGGTTATATACAACAGTTATTATAATGCTCTTTGACCCTGTTTTTATGTGAGCAACCAAAAATTTCTTGAAGTTACTTTCTATAGCAAAGTTTATTTCTTCAATCTAAAATCTTTCACTAATGAGAAGTGCTATCCCTCCACCAGTCCTCTCAGATTTTTCAACTCTTGCTATTTCGAAGCACTTATGAAAAACTGTGGTTCTGTTTATTTCCTCACTTAACTTAGGCTCTGTAACCCCTTCTATATCTGCCTTACTGTTGCAAATCCTATCGTTTTATTCAACTACCTTACCAGATACCCCATCAGCATTTATGTACAGCAATCTTAATGAGGCTGTATCCCCTGCTTTATCATTATCTTATTTATTTCCCCTTTGGCTGGAGGAGCTATGAAACAATAAAATTTCTTCTCTTCTTCATTTCTTCCCTCATTTATATGCATGTGATTGTGATTACCTAATTGTGTTTATGGGAAAGAGCCCAAAGCTCGTATCTTCCCGTCTCATGATCGGTTCCATTTTATACTTAGTGATACTTATCATACCTGTCCTTAAAACTATGGATTGAGATAGCATTAACTACCTCCTCGCTTAGCCAATTCCAATTATCAACTACTCTTACACTGAAAAAGTATTTCCTTACATCCTGCGAGAGAAGTTTTCTTACGAACCTTCAAACTATGACCTCTAGTTCTAGAGCCAGCCATATCAAAATATCGATCCCTATCCACTCTGTCATAACCATGAAGGAATTTAAAGACTGTCACCATATCCCCCCTCACTCTTCTAGCTTCGAGTGATGGTAAGTCTAATTCCCTCAGCCTCTCATCATAACTGAGATTGCATATTTCTGGCACCAGTTTCGTGGCATGTCTTTGAACTTTTTCAAGCTTAGCTATGTGCTTTTTCAAGTGCGGATTCCAAAAGGGGGCTGCATATTCGAGTTTTGGCCTCACATAGGTTACATAAATATTTCTGAACATTTCCTTGTCCATGTGCCTGAAGGCTACCCTTACATTTGATAAGAATGCATATGCTGCCCTTACTATGCCATTTATATGTATTTCTGGAGACAAATCTGCCAGTATGTTTACTCCTAGATCTCTCTCATTTTCTGTCTCTTGAAGTTGTACTCCAGCTACCGAGTAGTCAAGCTTGGGCCTTCTTGCACTTGTACCCAGTCTCATTACCTTACATTTTGAAGTATTGAATTTCATTAGCCACTTTTCTGACCACTCATGCAGATTATTTAGATCCTCCTGAAGTTCTCTACCATTGTTCTCGTTTTTTACTTTCTTCACAATCTTTGCATCATCTGCAAACATATTCATGAATGAATTTACAGACTCTGGTAGGTCATTTACATATACAAGCAACAAAAGTGGCCCTAAAACTGAACCCTGTGGAACTCCACTACTAACTCTTCTCCACTCAGACACTGAGTGTCTTACTTTAACCCTCTGTTCCCTTCCTTCTAAGTAAGTTTTTATCCATTCTAAAACATTTCCACCTATTCTAGCCATTGATTGCAGCTTCCTAATAAGTCTCCCATGTGGAACAGTGTCAAACGCTTTCTGGAAGTCTAGGAATATGCAATCTGCCCAGCCCTCTCTTTCCTGTAAGATTTGGCTTACCTCATCATAATGTTTATATGTGTGTGTTTGTGATTACATGTATATTTATTCATGTGTATTTGGAAATATGTGCATATATTTATATATGTGGTAAGGAAACAAATCAATGAAACTACACATAGAAAAAATAATGCTATATTTTGGGTCCTAATTGAACCCCTTCTCAAGCTTGAGAAAGCGACCAGTTAGGACGCAAAATATTGCGTTATTTATTCTATGTGTAGCTTCACTGATAGGCTTCACCATTTAGTGCTGTATGCTAACAGCTTGTCCTTACTTATGTATATATGTGTATGTAGTTGTTTTATGTATATAATCTATTTTTCATTTATAATTTTTCGTATGTAAATAGGAGTTTTATTTCTATTTCGTGTTTATCTTTTACAATTTATATCAGGTATTGATTTTCTTTTCCCTGGGTCCAGTGAGTGGGGATTATGTACTAACCCCGACTGGTAATTATGATGTATATCACTTAATCTGTTTTAATTTTCCTTGGGACACTTTTTTTCGTCTTCTTCTTCTTCATTCCATATGTTCTTATTTGCTGGCTGTATCTCTTAGCATTGAACTTTGAGAAGATGACCAAATTAGGTCCCGATATTAATAAGTACTAAGCATTTTTTCCGTTTTCTTTATTGAACCCTTTTCTGTCATTTTAGACTGTATGGTAACAGTTCAGTGTTATTCATATATATATATATATATATATATATATATATATATATATATATATATATATATATATATATATATATATATATATATATATATATATATATATATATATATATATATATATATATATATATATATATATATATATATATATATATATATGTATATGTATATGTATATGTATATGTATATGTATATGTATATGTATATGTATATGTATATGTATATGTATATGTATATGTATATATATATATATATATATATATATATATATATATATATATATATATATATATATATATATATATATATATATATATATATATAATATATATATATATATATATATATATATATATATATATATATATATATATATATAAATTGGAAATTAGCACCAAATTTCAGCCGGGTAAACAGTGGTTATTAGTTGGGGATTTGTGTATTTACACACTTCCCATTTAACGATGTCTAGAATGTAGTACTGATTCGTTTGGTTACGTAAATAAACAGAATGTAGTGACCCACCTGCTGCTGGGGGCACAGTGTCGTTTAGTCAAGGAACAGTATGTCTTACTTTGCATTTTCCATTTACTGTTGCTGACTTAACAGTGATTACCTAATTGTGTTTACGGGAAAGAGCCCAAAGTCCGTATCTTCCCGTCTCATGATCGGTTCCATTTTGTACTTAGTGATACTTATCATACCTGTCCTTAAATCTATTAACTGAGATAGCATTAACTACCTCCTCGCTTAGCGAATTCCAATTATCAACTACTCTTACACTGAAAAAGTATTTCCATACATCGTGCAGAGAAGTTTTCATACGAAGCTTCAAACTATGACCTCTAGTTCTAGAGCCTGCCATATCAAAATATCGATCCCTATCCACTCTATCATAACCATGAAGGAATTTAAAGACTGTCACCATATCCCACCTCAATCTTCTAGCTTCGAGTGATGGTAAGTCTAATTCTCTCAGCCCCTTATCATAACTGAGATTACATATTTCTAGCACCAGTTTCGTGGCATGTCTTTGAACTTTTTCAAGCTTAGCTATGTGCCTTTTCAAGTGCGATATTCAAAAAGGGGGTTGCATATTCGAGTTTTGGCCTCACATAGGTTACATAAATATTTCTGAACATTTCGTTGTCCGTGTGCCTGAAAGGCACCCTTACATTTGATAAGAATGCATATGCTGCCCTTACTAAGCCATTTATATGTATTTCTGGAGACAAATCTGCCAGTATGTTTACTCCTAGATCTCTCTCATTTTCTGTCTCTTGAAGTTGTACTCCAGCCACCTAGTAGTCTAGCTTGAGCCTTCTTACACTTGTACCCATTCTCATTACATTTCATTTTGAAGTATTGAATTTCATTAGCCACTTTTCTGACCACTCGTGCAGACTATTTAGATCTTCCTGAAGTTCTCTACCATAGTTCTCGTTTCCTACTTTCTTCATAATCATTGCATCATCTGCAAACATATTCATGAATGAATTTACAGACTCTGGTAGGTCATTTACATATACAAGGAACAAAAGTGGCCCTAAAACTGAACCCTGTGGAACTCCACTACTAACTCTTCTCCACTCAGACACTGAGTGTCTTACTCTAACCCTCTGTTCCCTTCCTTCTAAGTAAGTTTTTATCCATTTCAAGACATTTCCACCTATTCTAGCCATTGCTTGCAGCTTCCTAATAAGTCTCCCATGTGGAACAGTGTGAAACGCTTTCTGGAAGTCTAGGAATATGCAATCTGCCCAGCCCTCTCTTTCCTGTAAGATTCGGCTTACCTCATCATAAAATTCTCATAAGTTTGTTACTGTTGATCCACGTTCTCTGAAGCCATGTTGCCTCACTGACAAAAAGTTGAAGGATTCCAAGTGAAGAGAGATACGTTTCCTTTAGTAGTTTCTCCATAACTTGCATACTATGCTGGTGTCGTTTAGTTGATGAATAGGGTGTTTCACACTTAAAGGATTGGAGTCATAATTGACGAAATTAAATAACTGTATGTTTTTATCTTGATATTTTGGAGGATTGTTCTCTGATACTCTTTACAGAGTGAATGTTTGTTGCATTGCAGGTGGATAAAGAAGATTGTGGGTTTTTTAATAACATAATTACATCAAGTATTTGTTTGTTGTTCTCTTATGTTCTATTTGCTTTCTCAATATGTCAGTTAAACCTGAGGCATTACCTCTTCGGGAATTAGTTCAACGTGATTGCGTTCAATGTCAAACAGAACTTGCCAAAAATGATGAGACACTTGTTGTTACTTATTTAGATAGATGTCATCATATGTTAACAGAATGATAGGAAATATGAAGAATAGGTCGAGGATAAGCCCCATAAAAGGGATTCTGAAGAGGAAGATTTAGACCATGACAATCTCACTGAAGCAATAAATAAGATTAGCTTAGCTGTCCTAGAACAGATTCATAAGATAGGAACTATGAAGAGTATTAGAGCTCCTAGTTCCGAGAATTCAAGCCTTCCCAGTGGACAACCTACATCTAGATTTCCTGAAGTAAACATACCTCAGTTCTACGGAAACTATGATGAATGGAACGAGTTTTGGGATATGTTTGACAGCTTAGTACATAGTACCTCTATGCCAACTATGACAAAGATTACCATCTTGAAAACCCCCTTATTGGAGTTGCCAAAGACACCATAAAGGGATATCCGATTGCTAGTGAGCGTTATGGCGAATGCATTCAACAGTTACAAGCTGTTTATGCCAGCAAGGACAGGATTGTGCGAAATTTAATGAGGAAATTGTTAAAATACCAACCCCCTCTTCTAATTATTCATCATATTTTTAAGTTCAAGCAGAAAGTAGAAGCCATTACTCGAAGTCTGAAAAATTATAGAGATATGAAGAACACTGATTGGGTGTTTTCAGAACTCGTGTGATGAAATTACCAGAAGATGTGGAAAACTGGATTAGCATGAAACTAGACACAAAATATCCTTCATTTGAAACACTCTTGAAGGAACTGGGAAAATATGTATCTCATATAGAAGGCAACAACACTAAAGACAACAGAGGGAGAGATCCAAGCCTCTCAGAGAGTTGAGACAAAGTCCTATAAAAAGAGTGTAGGTAGTTATGGTGCTTTTGCAAAAAGAGTAAATAATAAATTAGAATGTGTATTCTGTGGTTGGCAAGAGCATAAGTCAGAGCAGTGTAATAAAAAGGTTTTAGCATAAATGAATGCAGAGACAAATTGAGAAAGAGTAACAAATATCTGAGATGTACTCAGTCATGGCATTATGCAAATAAATGTTACACTCAGTTAAGCTGTAACAAGTGTAAGAAAAATGGTCATCATATAGTCTTGTGTTACAAACAAGAATCAAAGTTTTGTAAGAGGTTTGAAGACCCTACATTTTTGAATGAACAGTCAGGAAACAGTTCAAAATTAATAGATGAGTCAAGCTATGAGCAATAATATTCTGACTCAGAAAAGGACAAGAAACATGTTGGAGTGATGACTATGAATGCAGTACAAAATCAAATGATGAAGCAAAGTTTAACATCATGTTCTCTGACTACTGTCAGAGGAAAATTACGCAGTTCAAGTCTTTGGATAAACACTAGGTTTTTTTTTATTTGGGTTCCCAGTGTTCCTATATAACTAGGGAATTAGCTGAAAGGATTAAATTAAGCCCAGTAGATGAAATGTCTCTTGGGGAAAAGAAGAGCCGGAGTTAAATTATTTGTAGTTGATGATATGGTAGTTAGCATCCACACTCCAGGACAAGCAAGGGCTGTACAGGTGTTAAAGTCTAATGGGTACAAGTTGACTGATGAAGACATTGCTGGTGATGTACTTGAGAACACTGGCATTGTTATTGGTGCCATACATTTTAGTCAGTTTGTTAGTGGCATTAAAAAGTGGGATGTCTATACTTTGATGGATACACCGGGTGGCGTCATGTTGTATAGCCATAATCCTCATGATACTCAACATGAACCAAGTAATGTGCAAAACCAAATTGCTATGAAAGTAGGAACACAGTTTTTGCCTACTTTTACGCAAGAGTTGATTGAAGAGGCCATAAAGCCTGTTAATAAGTTGTGGGAGCCAAAGAGTATTGAAGAAAATAAAAAAAAATTTAGTTATGAAGATAAAACTACGCTTGGAGGTTTTACAGATTGTGTTTCCTGGAAGCCTATCCAACTCCTCTCCCACACAATTTTCAGAGAGCCTTTGGACAAATGAAGTCTCTAGTAGAACAGCTAGAGGAGAAATTGGAGAATTTTCATGTTAGTAATTTGTTGGATGCTTGTACCAGTGATGAGAAAGAATTTGATGTATACAATACTGTAGGTGAAGATTTGGCAAAGGCTGAAATATCACTCCAAGCATGGAATTACAACAACGCAAGACTTCAAAGGTACTGGATCAATGCCTTTCTAAAAAAAATCTAGATCACCTAAAAAACAATCCTTATTTTAATCTGGCATTATAATACAGACAAGCTGTCTTTGAAAGGTCTGAAGGCTAGAGAAGAAGTGTTGATCAGACAGAAACTTCTGTCACTAGTGAGTATAGTTTTTGACCCCATAGGTCTAATTTCACCCTTGCTATGAAGAGGAAAAATTCTTATTCTGTGAGCATGATCTGAAAAGCTCTCATGGGAATATATGTTGTCAATAGTCACAATGAGGAATCATCATATTATGAAAGATCAGAACATCAAGCTGCCCAAAGCGTGGGACAATTGTGGGCACACTTAATCATTGATGCTAAATGGTAGTACTAATGGAGAGAAACACCCTTTTCCTTTTTGGAGGGACCCAGGATGTTTTGAATATATTTCAAGACAGTTTATTTTTACGTAGATTATGTGAGTGTTGTATTGCATGACAGGTTTGTTTATTGTAGCTTAAGTGCATGTATGTAGAATTACGGACATTGTATGTATACCTTTCAATTATATCAAATTTACGTGTATGAATATGTATTCATTTATATGAAGTATGTATAAGTATTCTTATACATAGTGTATGTATAGCTCAGAAGTCGAGAGCGAAATTTGCTTTACTAGGCTTTCTGCCTATCTGTCTTTTAATGTGCCATGATAACATTTTGTAAACAGAGAGTTCTTTGGAATTATTATCTACCACGTGGTCATTACATGATTTTTCTTGTGCCGAATGAACAATATGCTTAATGTCATTGTGATATTTTGTTTTAATGATTATGAAAAATTTGAATGATCGAGTTTTGTGACTAGTTTCATTTGTGAGTTTATTCTCAGTTGCTCTTGTGAGGCATTACGAGACACTTATGTTTACCGTGATTATTGACAATGTTTTTAAGTTTTATATTGAGTAATTATTTGTCCTCGTGAGATGCTACGAGACACTCATGTTTATGATAAGTGAAATCGGTCGTAGTGGAGATTTGTGAAATACATTTGCTACCGTGATCACTGACGGTGCATAGACCTTTAATAATGAATAATTAGTTGTCCTCGTGAGATGCTATAAGACACTCATGTTGACGATATGTGAAATTGGTCGTAGTTGAGATTTGTGAAATACATTTGCTACAGTGATCATTGACGGTGCATATACGTTTCATAATGATTAATTAGTTGCGCTTGTGAGATGCTACGAGACACTCTAGTCGAAGAATGTGGTAGAGATACGTGGATCAGAAGACTTTGATTCGAAGTCCCATGATTGCTGATGACATATGGGTTTTCCGGATAGATGAGTACAGATTTACCTTATTTTTAACAATGTTTATAACTACGTGCGAGGGACAGAATGAGCTCATTTAATAGAACTTATAGGTAGATTGTATGTTGGAAAACTTATTATTCTGTATGAGGAAGTTTCAGTTTAAGGTGAGGAGAATTTATTTAATAATTCACATATCAGTAGTTAAAAAACCCCCTTGTAAATAATTTGCATGAAATATTAACTATATTTTATTGGTAGAGGATTTAAATCTGAGATTGTTTATAGGCCTCTACTGAAGCCGTGTAAGGATTTCCGAATTTAGGGGGTTATGAGATCGAAGGGTAATAAAATATAGGAAATCCTCCACATATACTGTATATCCAAATTCCACATGCAGTTGTAAATGGTTGATATAAAAAAAACAACAGGAAAGTACTTCTTGGTCTGGCTGAGTTATGATATGCAGGATTTTGTCTGTCGAAGTAGCTCATTCAGGATGATGGCATTATTCTGTGGCTTGTGGCATGAGTTTGAGTCCCCTGGTGGTTAAAATATATTTCGTGAATAATAGTAAAGGAGAGTAGTATGTAAAGTGATAAGAATTCTCTTTGGCATTCATTGTTGATGCCAGACAGCACTTGCTTGTTGGGGATGATGGGTCCTCCATGACCCGTTCCATCCATCCGTGGGTGGAGAATCTTGAAAAAAAAAAAAAATGCTTGTTGGGGCCATTCTATGTCTGGTATATATATAATCATATCCTTGATTGTTAACCATAATCTTTTGATTAATAAAGCTTATTTCATTTCGGTGATAATTCAAATAGAAGACAAAACAGTAAATTTATATGGTAGGTAAGTGTCATAATATTTTCCCCAGTGCTGTAAGAGACTTATATCGCTGCTTTACATCCTTAATTGGAGTGTGGTATCATGTTACAAAAAATGCATAACATTCATATTATCTACAATTGATTTGTTTTTACTTTTATTTCTTGTTATTATTAAAAAAAAATTCTTTTATTATTACTATTATTGTACCATTATTATTATCTTTTCATATATACTATTATATTACTAGCTTTATAATAATATTATTGTTAGTATTTATATTATCATTATTATTATTGTTTTTTGCATTTGCTTTTTTCATGATTACTGTTTATATCATAATTTTTGTCCTTTTGATTGTACAGTTGTTATTGTTATTATTGTTAGTATTATATCTATTATAATTATTATTATTATTATTATTATTATTATTATAAAAAGTAGTAATTTCCAAGAAAATATAATGAAAATAAATCAAAGCGCATCAAAACCTATAAGAAAATTTTGTTTATTCATTGTAGCTAATGTAATGATACATACACAAAATGACTGAAGACTCATTTAAACGGGGTGGCGTTTGTGGGCAGCAGCGGATGGCTCTTAATTGCAACTAACCTAAGTAACTAACCAAACTAAACATTAACCTAATCTAATTCAAATTTGAAGCCCTACATACCTTAATATAGTGAACTTGGATGTTCATACAGCAGTGCAGTACATCTCAGGAAGTGGCAGTGAAGTTGGTCTCTTGGGTGGGCTTCAATAATCAACTATATTGGAAGGTACTTAGGATACATATGTAGCTTAAATTTACTCAAGTGATTCTTTGAAAAATAAAAGTTTTCCGTGAGTGGATCACGTGAGTTTTAGATATAGAGGCTACGTCAAAGAAACACTATTTGATGAGGTATAAAACGAGTTATAAAACGATGCATAAACGAATCTAAACCCTCTTTTTCCATACAAGAATATTTTTTTTCATAAGTAAGTCTTTAACAACCATGTGGAAGCGGAGCTTCCCAACCATCGTCCATTTTCAAGAAAATTCCATTCATTATTACTTATTCACACACCAAGTCTTCAATAAACTTGTGTCAAAAAATCATTTCTGGAGAAGATAATTGTTACCTCGATAGGAGAAGCTTTTCTCTATACTCTTCACGTGGATGCTTGAAGCATATTGTTTCTTCAAGACTCGTTTTTTTTTTTTGCAGTCTTCTCAGATGCAGTTTGCTTATACAGGGAGTCCCCATTTTACGTTGTTCTGAGTTAAGATGTTCTGACGTTACATCGTTGCCCTATAAATATTTAATAAATTATTAATAAATAAATTTTTCGATCTACCTGGCTTGTGCGGTAAATTCAAACTGCGCATGCTAAACAGTTTGTAAGCCAGGCAGAAGAATAGTCACATGGCATTGTTGTATATGTATATACTGTAGCAAGTTAATGGTTTTATTTATTTATATGTTTATGTAGTTGGTTATTTGAAGGAACCAGACTTAATTCAATTACAAAATTACCAAATACATTGCTATAAATATGATTTTTATATGAAAAAGTTTGTTGAGGTTGTAGAAGAATAGTCACACGGCATTGTTGTATATGTATATACTGTATAAAGTTAAAGGTTTTATTTTACTTATTTGATCATGTATTTGGTTATTTGACAGACTTGAACTGAATTTATTTACAAATTATCAAATACATAGCCATAAATATGATTTTTATGCAAAAAAGATTGTTGAGGTTGGCAGAAGAATAGTCACACGGTATTGTTGAATACATATACAGGGGGCCCTAATTTAATGTCAGGGTTCCGTTCTTGACAGCTGACATAAGTTAGATTTTGACATAAGTCGGAACACACCTAAATTCGAATCTAGGTCCCCCAATCTATGTAAAATATAAATCGTTTAAAACATTGGAAAATAAAAATGCTCTTAATATATGATAAAAAAAATACTAAAACTAAACTTAATAGTGTTGCTTACCTTTAAAATGCATCAGTAGTAAAATTACACTACAGTACAGTGCATTACAGCTTACCTTTACTCGGATGGAGGATTGCAAGAGAGGGAGAGGCATGCTTATTTCAGCAAGGTTTACCACTTGAACTTTAAATTCCATAGTGATGGCTTTTCTTTTTTTAGTGACACTGCCTTCAGGACTATTACTAACATGCTGGGAGGCATAGTAATATCAGTAACAAGCAAACAAAACAAGAGAGCAGACTAAAACACTAAGCACAATATGGAGGGCGCAAATAAACTGAGCAGTGGTTCCTCTTTCTCTTCTACTGCCGCGTGACACCATATTCTTACATTACACTCAACAAAGTATTTTGAATAAAATTGTATTTATGCCTATATGTTTGCTTTTATTTTAATTCAATATAATCTTTCAATATATACCATATATATATATAAAAAAAAATAAAGCCATTAACTTGATAAATATGAATACAGCTTTCTTTGCTAAGTTTCTATTTGTGTGTATTTCAAATAACATCGTATTTACAGCTACGTATTTGTTTATGTTTTTACTTCAATATAATCCTTCAAGTTAACCAAATATATAAAATAAATAAATAAATAAAGCCTTTAACTTGAGAAATATGAATAGAGCTGTGTTTGTTAACTTTGTATTTGTGTGAATTTCAAATAAAATCATATACTGTATACCACTATGTGTTTGTATTTTTTAAATTCAATATAATCCTTTAATATAACCAAATATAAAAAATAAATAAATAAAGCCATTAACATATTACCAAATATATAAAAAATAAATAAATAAAGCCATTAACTTGATAAATACGATTATAGCTGATTGCTAACTTGGTATTCGTATGTATTTCGAAAGAAATATTTACGGCTGTGTTTGTTTTTTTTAAATTCAATATAATCTTTCTGTATAACAAAATATATAATCAAATAAATAAATAAAGCCATTAACTTGATAAGTATGAATACAGCTGTGCTGCTAGCTGTGCATTCCTTTGCCGAGTTTACAAAATGTTTTGGCGCGGGGTTTGAATTTACCGCACCAGCCAGGTAGGTCGAAAAATTAATTTATTAATTATTTATTAATTATTTATTGGCCTCTGACGTAACGGCAAAATGACTTAACTCAGAGCGACGTTATAGGAGGGCCTATTGTATACTGTATCAAGTTAATGGTTTTATTAATTTATGTATCTGGTTATTTGATGGAATTAAACTTAATTTATTTACAAAATTACCATACATAGCCTTAAATACAATCTTTATGTAAAAAAGTTTATTGAGGTTAGCAGAAGAATAGTCACATAGCATTGTTGTATACGTATACTGTATACTGTATCAAGTTAATGGATTTATTTATTTATTTGTTTCTGTATTTGGTTATTTGATGAATTTAGACTTAGTTTATTTACAAAATTACCAAACATAAATCTTATAGAAAGAGAGGAATCAAAAAAGAGCGCAAAATAATTTTTTTGAGAGATTTCCATTGTAAAGGCTTTGCCTCACACTCTCTCGTCTGCCATATTGTTTATTGTGCTCATTCACTGTGGATACATACTTTCAATATACAGAGTTCCCTCCATTATCGCGATGGTTCGGTTCCGGGACCCGGCGCAAGATAGGAATATCGCGGAGTAGGATCAGCCTATATGTACATATATATTTTAATTTATTTTTACGTCTACACTGTATAACCCTCCCTGTACTGTTAACAAACCACCCTTTACTTCATAAATAACAGCATGCAACGTAAATTTATATGAAAGTGATAGATAAAATTACGATGAATGAAGTGGTAATTACATGACATACTCATGTACATAGGTATTTTACAATTATTTTTACGTTTATGTACTGTATAGACCCTCCCTGCACTGTTAAAAAAAACACCCTTTACTTTATGAATAACAGCAAGCAACGTACATTTTTATGAAAGTGATAGGAAAACTTACTGTGAATGAGGTGATGATGACGTGACATACTCATGTACATAGGTATTTTACAATTATTTTTACGTTTACGTACTGTATAAACCCTCCCTGCACTGTTAAAAAAACACCCTTTACTTTATAAATAACAGCATGCAACGTAGGTGAGAGCCTTTTCGTTTTCCGAAACGCTGATAGCGGTATCGTATTTTATATGGTGCAATACTGTTAGTATTTATATTTTTCATTATTTTTTACTGTTATATTATTCTTAGGCTAGGAAATACCTGTTTTATCAATAAAATAATGAAAATTTTAATATTCACTAGGTCACGTAGGTGAGAGCCTTTGCGTTTTCCGAAACGCTGATACCGGTATCGTATTTTACGTGGTGCAATACTGCTAGTATTTATGTTTTTTACAATTTTTTACGTTTTATTATTCTTAGGCTAAGAAATACGTTTTTTTATCAATAAAATCATGAAACTACTGGAAATTTTAATATACTGTATATGCTAGCTCACTTAGGTGCGATCCCAATACATTGTACGCTATCGGACACTATTTGACATGATGCAATACCCTGTACTGTGAGTTATATATCTAAATTTATGTTTTTTACTATTTTTTACTGTTTTATTATTCGTAGGCTGGGAAATAAATTATTTTTATCAATTAAATAATGAAATTAGTTTTTTCAATTAAAGATGAAAATACTGAAAATTTTTATTTTTTCAATATTTTAATATTTTTGCATATACCCAAAAAATAAAATAATAATATGCCAAAAAAAAACGTGGTACAGTGAAAACGCGAGCCAAGAAACGTGATCCAGCGAAGGATCACTGTAATTAGAAATAAGATGTTATTAGTGCTTTGGTTGCATGACCAGCATCAATAGCACATCCCAGTGAGCCTTCTTTTTTTTTTTTTAAGAGTGTGACACCGGGACAGGCAGAAACTGCCCTCATCAACAAAGGCGTGGGCACGAGAATATACCAAGACGAAGGAAAAGAAAAAGGTTAAGGGCAAGGCAGAGATGAGGTAATGTCACACAAAGGAAAACGACAGACAGAAAAAAACAGTCAAAGTAAAGAGGACCCAGAGATATGGAGGACTAGGCTCTGAGATGACGATAGATCTGCTTTTTGAAGGATGAAAGGTCAAAAGAATTAGGAAAGACAGAAGGAGGAAGAGAGTTCCAGACTCTGGAGGTAGATGGGAAGAAGCAGTCGCTGCACCGACCAATCCGCGAGCTACAATTCTCCACACAGTACCTGTGAGATGAGGCCGCTTGGCGAGTGTTACGCGGCCTCGGCAGTGGAGGAGGGATGCAACTTGCCAACTCATCAGAGCAGCGATGGAAGTAGTAGCGATAGAAAAGCGAAAGGGAAGATACCTTACGGCGAAGAGAGAGAGAATACAGGTTAGAAGTAAGAGAAGGATCATTAATGAGTCTGACTGCCTTAGATTTAACCCTATCAAGAAGATAAGTAAAGGAAGACGCACCCCAGATGTGTGAGCAGTATTCTAAGCAGGGGTGGATAAGACCTTTGTAAATTTTAAGTAACTGCAATGAGGAAAAGTAATAACGAAAACGAAACAAAACCCCCAATTTTTTGGATTAAGATTTAGAAATTTGGGTTATGTGATTCCTCCAAGAAAAGTTAGAGGCTATATGGATTCCTAATAAGAGTTAAGAGGGTAAATTTCATTAGTTTCGAAGACAATAGGGTTATCAGGAGGAGAAGAGAAGGAAGAGAGTAGGTGAAAGAACAGAGCCCTGTGGAGCACCACTGGAAACAGAGAAAGGGCTAGATGTCATGCCATCAACAACTACAGATATAGAACGGTCAGTAAGAAAATTGGAAATCAGAGAACAGAAAGAAGGGGTAAAGCCATAGGCAGGGAGTTTGGCCAACAAAGCCTTGTGCCAGACTCTGTCAAAAGCCTTAGAGATATCAAGGGCGATGACAAAGGATTCCCCATAGTTCCTCAGAGAAGATGACCATACATGAGTAAGATAGGACAGGAGATCACCAGTGGATCTTGCCTTGCGGAAGCCGTACTGGTGATCGGAGATAAGTGAGTTAGATTCAAGGCGTTTCAAGAAGTGAACATTGAGTAAAGTTTCGAAAACTTTAGCAATAGAGGAGGTTAGAGCAATAGGTCGGTAGTTAGAAGGAATAGAGCGGTCACCCTTCTTAGGAACAGGTTGAACTAAAGTATGCTTCCAAGATGAAGGATAGATACTGGTTGACAGAATGAGGTGAAAAAGACGGCAAAGCACAGGAGCCAGTTCATCTGCAAACTCCTTAAGGAACCTTGCAGGGATACCATCGGGACCAGATGCCTTGTTTGTCTTTAGTGAGCGAAGAACCTTATGAACTTTGCGTGAAGAAAGGATAAGGGAGGGCATAGGGTTAGAGAGGGGAAAAGAATAAGGAACAGGTGCGCTGGAATCGTTGATACAAGATTTGGCAGAAAAATGAGAGCCAAAGAGAGTGGCTTTGTCAGTGGGAGAGCAAGCTATAGAACCATCAGAATGAATGAGAGGGGGAAAGCTTGAGTTACAGAAGTTTTTGGAGAGGTTTTTGGCTAAGGACCAGAAGCATTTGTCAGTGGGATAGGAGTTAAGGTCATCAACTTTCCTTCTTATAAAGGAAGCCTTAGACCTTCGAATCTGAGCTGTACAGCGATTCCTAGCTATAATAAAAGCAGAGCGAGTTAAATCGGAAGGAGAGGCTTGGTAAGATCGGTGAGCCTGATACCTAGCCTGGATAGCCATGGAGCAGGCATGGTCAAACCAAGGTTTAGGGGGAGAGAAAGTTTTTGTAGAAGAGGGGATGTACGCCTCCATTCCCGTGGTCATGATCTCGGCAACTTTTACAGCTACCCGATCAGGATTGCGGGACCGAAAGCAGTAGTCATCCCATGGAAAGGCAAAGAGAAAGTTACGCAAATTTTCATATTGGGTTCGCTCGAAGTGCCAAAGGCGGCGTTGAGTAGGAGGGATTGGTGGTGGGGGAGCGAAAATGGAAGAGACAGAGATCATGGAGTGGTCATATTTACCAAGAGGGGAAAGCACAGAATAAGAGTAGTTTGAAGGGTTAGAAGTAAAAAATAGGTCAAGAGTGTTTGCAGCATGTTAGTGACGATCAGGAACGTGAGTAGGATGTTTGATAATTTGCTCCAGATCGAGAGTAATAGAGAAAGCAAGAGCCTCGCTTCCTCCCACATCAGTGTGAGAAGAATGAAGCCACTCACTGTGGTGTACATTGAAGTCTCCAATGTAGAGAACTTCGGCATGTGGGTGAAAAGATAGCAAGGACTCATGGCATGAGGAGAGATATTCAAAGAAAGACACAAACTCGGTGGAGTTTGGAGAACAGTAGCAGAAGCAAAGGATGATAGTGGTAGTGGAGAGATAGACTTTTAGCCAGAGAACATCAAAGTCAGTAGATTCAAGGTCCATGAGCCTCACAGTAGGAGTGTTAATGTTGCAGTAAGCATAGACCCCACCTTTGGAATGAAAACGAGTATACAGATTATAGTGGGAGATTTGGAAAGGGTCAGTGGAAGCATGTAAAAACAACTGGGTTTCAGATAGGAGGAGGAGGTTAGGGAGGAAAGTGCCCAAGTGCTGTTCCTCAGACGAAAGATTAGAGTTCAGCCCACGAATGTTTAAATAATGAAGAGTGAAAGAAGCAGATCTATTGGGAGGTGCAAGGTTCAGAGCAGAACCATTACTACCACCAGGCGTGTCTGCCCTCAAGCCAATGGTGGAGTCAACACGATCCCCGGAGATTCTTCGCACCCCACTATGCCGGGTACTGGGGGCCATTAGTTGTGAATCATCCATAAATAATGACAAAATGTGAGGAAAAGGAAAGTAAAAGAGACATGTGCAGAATGTTGTGACTTGTCAAATGTAATGGAATAGCAAGAGATGTGTAATGAATATGCCAGAATATTCAGTATAGATGTAGGCATGAGGAAAGAACCGTCCTGAAGGAAGACTCAACCTATGTGTCGCCCACTTGTTTTTGTGCTCATTCGCTGGTACTAAGCCGTTCAACCCTAACTTGAATATGAGGGCTGAGGCTATCCAGTTATCCAGATGTAAGCCAACCACAGTAATAAAGGTAAGCAGTACTGTATAGTGTAGTTTTACTATTTTTATATCTTAGAATAAGAACTTAGATTATTTTTCTATGTTTTAGAGTGTTTGTTTTTAGCATTGGTGGGGGACCTAGATTCAAATTTAAGTGTTTTCCGCCTTACGTCGAATTCATTTTCAGTGAGCTGTCAGGAACAGAACCCTGATGTAAAACAGGGACCCCCTATAGTATTATCGGTTCAGTATATTTTAGCTATGACATCTATCAAGTTGAGATGCACCTTATACTCCATTAGTATATGTTATCATTTTCCCTCTTTTTACCGAAAGGCTTGAGCATAGTCTATGGCTATACAGTCAATGGTGTCCTTTTTTACTAGGTACTTTTTATACAATATTTTAAATTCTTCATCCTGCCTCCGTCAGTAAAACCATATTGATTTTATTTATTTTCATCATTTTTCCATATGTGATATTCTATGGACTTCCCAATTCCCAATGTCATAAATATTTTATATGCATAGTTAGTTAAAAAGTTAAAGTTTGCGATTTTAGCCCTCCTATCAGAGGCATCGCCCCTGCTCTGGCGGGCATCAGCCGGTGCAAGCCCCAACCCCCCATGGTGGTGTTCAGCCACAGCAGTGACCTTCCCAGTAAACAGCTTAAACTCTCAGTCCTGAACGGGAACCAATCTGTCGACCTCGTGAATGCGAGGCCAGCGTGTTACCACTGTGCTAGCCAGAGTAGGAATGGGCTGTATGATATTTGCATTTGCCTTGGTTACTTATGCTATAATTTTTTTTTAAACCCTCCTGTTGTCTGGTATCTCATTTTATTTAGAGATTTACTTAATACTCCTCGACATATTTCACTTTTCAGTAGTATCCTGTCATGTTCAGGCTTTTATATCTCGTTTCTGAATTGTATTTTTTTTGCAATTCCACTGATACATTAGGGTTTTTCATGTCATTTTACTAAGCTCTATTGCACCTTTATTACAATAATAATAATAATAATAATAATAATACTTTATTTCCAACATACAAGGTTCTACGTGTATGTTTTACTCTGTCAGGGGACAGTACATTTCAGAATGATCATTATTTTCCTCAAATAAGGTTACATATTCACTTTTTATTTTAGTGTTCCAGATTTTGTGTGTGCTGTTTTCATGTTTATGCTAAACGTCATTTCAGTATGTGATTATTTCTCTTTTCAGGCCTGACCAGATCTCATCTCATGTCCCACCTATACTCTTTCTAAAGATGTATCAGTAATGACTGGTTGATAATATAGATAATTTAATATATAAACAAAGAACCAAATTACTAATAAGTTAACATTATAAGGGAAGAAATTAACATACTGTGTGTACAAGAGACAAGATGGAAAGGAAATAAAGCGTGAGATTTGGGTGGAGGCTTCAAGTTGATATACAGTGGAGCGGATGAGAGAGGAAGAAATGGAGTGGGTGTGGTGCTAGACCCCCAAACCAAGGAGGAGCTGGTGGAGGTGGTGAGGAAGAGCAGCAGGATTTTGAGGATCAAGTTGGTATATGGTCAGGAAGCAATAAACGTGATCAGCGCATATGCCCCCCAAGTTGGGTGCGATGACGCAGAGAAGGAAACATTCTGGCAAGAAATGGACGAAGTACAGAGGGAGGTCCCGCCGGGGGAGAGGTGTGTCGTGGGCGGCGACTTAAACGGGCATATAGGACATGACAACGATGGAGTGAGACGAATTCATGGAGGCAAAGGTACTGGAGTGAAAAACCAGGAGGGGGAGAGCGTGCTGGATTTTGCCATAGCATTTGACATGGCGATCCTGAACACGTTCTTCATGAAAAACAGCTACCAGACATACAGGAGTGGTCCCAGAGAGAGTCAAATCGACTTCTTCCTGTATCGAAGAGAAAACATCCGAGAAGTGGAAGACTGTAAAGTACTACAAGGAGAGAGTGTGGGAGCGCAGCACAGCCCAGTTGTGGTGAAGCTGGTTGTAAGGACGCGAAGGACTGGAGTCGAGAGGGGAGAACTAGGATCAAGTGGTGGAAACTCAAGGATGAGGTGGTGCGGCAGGATTTCAAGAGGAAAGCACTACAAAGGATAGAAGAGGCGGAGGAGGTGGATCAGTGGTGGAAAAGGAACAGTGAAGTGATCAGGAGTACGGCAGAGGAAGTCCTCGGAAAGTCATCTGGAAAGAAGCCGAGAAACGGAAAAGAGTCTTGGTGGTGGTCGTCAAATTGCAAAGAGAAGATACAAAAGAAGAAAGAGATGAAGAAAGATTACGACAAGGAAAGAACAGAGGAGCGTAAAGCTATGTTGAAAGATGCAAATAAGGAGGTGAAGAGGGCTGCGGCACAGGCGCGTGCAGCAGCACTGCAGGATATGTATGAGAACCTTGAAACAAAGGAGGGACAGAAGAGAATCTATAAGTTAGCAAAAGAAAGGAACAGATCGACAAAGGACCTAACATCAATAAAGAAAATCAAGGATAAGAACGGAAGAGTGCTTACTGACCCCGACATGATTAAAATGCGGTGGAGGGATTACTACGAAGAACTTCTAAATCAGGAAAATCCAAAAATACGAAGAGGTGAAGGAGTGGGAATGGAGGGAGAGGTAGACCCTGTGAGTGAGGCAGAAGTCAGAGAAGCGTTGAAGAAGATGAAAAATGGAAAGTCAGTAGGGCCAGACCAGATTCCTGCAGAGGTATGGAAGAGTTTGGGCGAAGAAGGGATACGGGTGCTGACAAAGTTCCTGAACATGGTGATGAAGGAAGAGACTATCCCGAACGAATGGAGAGATAGTATAATGGTACCGATTTTCAAAGAAAAGGGAGACATCCAGAGCTGCAACAACTATAGAGGAATTAAGCTAACATCTCACACTATGAAACTGCTGGAAAGAGTGTTGGATAAAAGGCTGAGGGAGGAGGCAGAAGTTTGTAGTGAGCAGTTTGGTTTTATGAAAGGTCGAGGAACAATGGATGCAGACAATGGAAAAATATAGAGATAAGCAAAGAGGGCTGTACATGGCGTTTATTGACCTGGAAAAAGCTTATGATCTGGTCCCGAGAAGCGAGGTGTGGAGGAGTATGAGGTCGAAGGGATTGAAGGAGAAGTATGTCAAGATAGTTCAGGACATGTACAGGGAAGCCACAACAAGAGTAAGAAGTACAGTTGGCACTACAGAGCCTCTTCAGGTGAAAGTTGGACTCCATCAGGGATCAGCTCTTAGCCCCTATCTATTTAACCTTCTCATGGATGTGATGGTGGAGGAGGTGACAAAGGAGGCACCATGGAGCATGCTCTTTGCAGACGATATTGTTTTGGTCTCCGAGAGCCGTGAAGAATTGCAAGAGAGGTTGGAGCTATGGAGGGGTTTGCTGGAGGATTACGGACTGAAGGTGAGCAGACAGATAATGGAGTACCTGGAGTGCAATGTGACACAAGGAGGCAACATGTTCATGCAAGACCACAAGCTCCCAAAGGCGGACGCCTTCAAATACCTCGGCTCCTACGTAACGAAGGATGGAGACCTAGAGAGAGAGATTGATCATAGGATCCAGGTAGCGTGGAACAGCTGGAAGAGAACATCAGGGGTGCTATGTGACAGGAAAATCAGTGCTAGAGTGAAAGGAAAAGTGTACAAGTCAGTTGTGAGACCAGCGTTGCTGTACGGAGCGGAGACGTGGCCGGTGAAAAAGGTTCAAGAAAGGAAGATAGATGTCGCAGAAATGAGAATGCTGAGGTGGATGTGTGGGGTGACGAGGGAGGACAGGATACGAAATGACCGGATCAGAGGTACAGCGAAGGTGGTGGAGGTGTCGGCGAAAGCGCAGGAGAGGAGATTACAGTGGTTCGGTCATGTGAAGAGGAGAGAAGAAGACTACGTGGGTGTGAGAGTGATGGAGATGGACGTGCACGGCAGACGTAGACGAGGAAGACCTAAACTACGGTGGAAGGACCGACTGAAGGAGGATCTCAGAGAGAGACAGCTGGGGGAGGAGCAAGTGATGGACCGGAACCAGTGGAGACGACTAGTGAAGAGATGTGACCCCATATGAAAATGGGAACGCAAATAGAGGAAGAAGAAGAAGAATAAGGGAAGAAATGCTACAGTGAAGATTTACGTTAAGGCATTCCTTGACTTTCCTTCATGGCATATCATCATCTTTCCTTTATTGTATACTACATCATGCAAGACTCCAAAATTCTTTGTCTAAATTCACTTGGATTATACTACATTGGGCACAATACTAATGGCATTTTGAGTATATTCAGCTAATATCATCTTGGCAAATCAGGACTGGACAAGAGGCAGATTGTGTAAAAATTAAATTTTCGAGATGAACTTAACTACAACATAGTCCTTTATTGCAAAGGTTTAGCAAAAGTTGATTATTTTTGTATTTACCAAATTTTCCTAATTGTGCTCCAAGTAAAAAGCACTACTCACTAATTCTCATTATATTTTTCCTTACTACTGCAAATGCATTTAACATTTATCATTTCTTAGCTAAGCAAATTCCAGTTATCAACTATTCTTACCCTAGATATATATATTCCTTACATCCTCAAAGTAGTTTTCTGTCTAAGTTTCAAACCATGACCTTGGTGACAAGCATGGAGAAATGTAAAAATCTTTCTTAAGAGGAGAGAATGTAAAATAAAAGTAGCTCAATTATATCTTAAGGTGGTATTGCAGAAAAATTCCCACTTAATGTAACACAAAATTTTTTCTCTTTTCTCTTATCACAACCAAAACTGTATTAACAACCATCACAATAATTAATCTAAAATAAATCAACTGAACAATAAATTCTCCTATAACATAGTAATTGTGAACATTTGTTCAAAATAATAACGAAACAATTACTACCCACAAAATCTTACCAAAAATGAAAATAAAAACGGTCATTTTAAAAGACAAGCTTTATTAAACATATTTACAATAAAATATTATTGCAAGTATTTTTTCATGAAAAGAAAATATACTCTGTTAAACAAGTTTTGTCCTGTAAGAGCTCATTTACATTAACAAAATAATAAATGTCTGGTGTGTTATTTAAAGTCCCTAAGTTAAAATTGCTGATATCATTAGAAACATATATCTGATAACTAAACATTAGTAAGTGCAATGAAATCCAGCTCACCTATATAATAAAGCTAGAGAGAAGGAAATACTGCATTTAATAAAAAGAAAATATGATTCAGTCATACTCGTGCAAACAAAATTGATAAATAAGAAAAAGAGAACAAAATTTTACATATGTAACACTCAAGTTGTTTTATTTTCAAGTGAATAATTAATATATTAATGAAGCAAGGAGAATTGTACAACGTGGAGAGAGAGTTTAATATATATATATATATATATATATATATATATATATATATATATATATATATATATATATATATATATATATATATATATATATATATATATATATTATGTATGTTCCGTTTCTACGTCACGGACTCCCTTTTCTACCAAGGGCTAGGACGGTTGCCTTCTTGCAAAGGACTTGTGTAATCGTTACCCTGAGTGCATGCCCTTGCCAACCTCAGACCGTGACGGGGGCACGAACCCTTGACCTGACGCCTCAGAGACGCGGACGCTACCGTTTGAGCCACGGCTACTACACCCATATCATTCCTGCTATGAAAGGTCATAAATACAGAGATTACGGTGGCGCAGTGGACAGCGTGCAGGACATAGGAAATTATTTACCCGTGTTCGAACCCACCGAGGGGCGTAAGGATATATATATATATATATATATATATATATATATATATATATATATATATATATATATATATATATATATATATATATATATATATATATAGCAAAACGTGAGTTAGACTGAACGAGTCTTTGTCCAAAACGCTGATAGCGGTATCGTATTTTACATGTTGCAATACTGTTAGAATTTATGTTTTTACTATTTTTTACTGTTTTATTATTCTTAGGCTAATAAATCCGTTTTCTTTATCAATAAAATCATGAAACTACTGGAAATATAAATATATATGCTAGCTCACATAGCTGCGACCCCAATACATTGTACGCTATCGAACACTATTTCGTATGATGCAATACTGTGAGTTATACTGTACGTATGTATATCATTCAGTTATTAGTACAATGTATATTAATTTAAAATTCATTTACTTATTTGATGATTGTACAAAATCTATTGTATTTATTCACTGTAGTTTGGACCAAATATTCCTTTTGTAAAGATTATACTGTACTTTTCAAAAGAGGTGGTCAATAAACATATCTATCTATCTATCTATCTATCTACATTTAAGTTTTTTACTATTTTTTACTGTTTTATTATTCGTAGGCTGGGAAATAATTTTTTTTTATCAATTTGATAATGAAATATGTTTTTTTTTTCAATTAAAAAAAAATGAAAATACTGAGAATTTTTTTTTTAATATTTTAATATTTTTGCATATACCCATGAAATAAAATAATAATTTATCCAAAAATAAAACGCGATAGAGTGAGAAAGCGAACCAGGAAGTGCGAATAACTGGGGAAACACTGTATATATATATTATATATATATATATATATATATATATATATATATATATATATATATATATATATATATATATATATATATATATATATATATATATATATATATATCCTATTAATTACGCGCAACTGAATTATGATGATAATGAAATGTTAAAATCAAAATAAGGACTTTACTGGTTTCAATTCACATCAACTGGCAATCAATATAAAATTGGTAATATAAAATAAAAAAAATTTCTAAGGGTTATGTTCTAAAGGTACTTTATGCAAAATGCTGTAACAAGGGAATCGTTGCTCTTATCAAAGCCTGAGCACACGATAACACCATAAAATTATTATACACACATGTAGAAATCTATGATACTGCAGGAATCTTTACATGTATTCTATTCATATGTTCTGTCTGTTTGTTTCAGGATTAAATATTATTCATGTCTAGTTGGACGGTGAGTAAAAGCTTTCATACTTATTGAACAAGCACTGTAGACTCAGCTAACTGAGATGACCTGAGGATGGTATGTCCTTTATAAAAAATTAACAAAAAGTTGTCTCACAAACCATCCAAGGACTCCCGGACACCTCATTTGTCACCTTCATTACCTGAACATTTTCTATCATTACAAGATGAAGATCTAACTTTATTGGTTCAATGAATAAGGTTCTTACAGGTATTCCTCCCTTTGGTGTCATCAACACTTTTCAAGACATTTACTTGTTCATTTCTTTCATTTAGTTAATCTTCAGGTAAAATTTTTTCCTCTTTAATGCTAAAAAAAATAGTCTTCCACAACTGTCTTTTCCCATCTACCTCCAGACTCTGGAACTCTCTTCCTCCTTCTGTCTTTCCAAATTCTTATGACCTATCATCCCTCAAAAGCAGATCTATCGTCATCTCAGGGCCTAATCCTCCAGATCTCTAGGTCCTCAGTGCTTTGACTATTTTTTCACTCTGTCCCATTCCTTTGTGTATTATTACCTCATCTCCACCTTGTCCATAAGCTTTTTCTTTTCCTACGCCTTAATGTTTTCTCGTGCCCGGGCCTTTATTGATGAGGGTAGTTTTTTGCCTGTCCCCAGTGTCACACTCATAAAAAAAAAAATAAGACTGCCCCATCTTCTCTCTCCCAATTGCCACTTAAAAGATCTGCAGAAATTTCATGATCATGTTTAAACGCTTGGACAAATAGTGTGCTAGTTTTATCACTTCCTTCCACTGATTTTGAAGCAACCGAAGTTTTAGCATTTTTTTGAATATTTATTATGAACTGCACTGATAACAGGAGCTTCATCATTTCATGAAGATTGACAGTTAAGTGAATCCAAATTATTATGAGAACCAATTATTTTACCTTCAGTATGTATTTTCATGTGTTTGTTCTGGCTGGAAGACTTACTGAATTTTTTTCCACATATATCACATGAGTAAGGTTTACCTCCTGTATGTATTTTAATGCGTATTAAGTGAACTTTTATAATGTAAAGTCTTTCCACAAACACAAGAAGAATAGGGTCTTTCTTGAGAATGTAATCTCATATGGACAGTTAGAGTACCTTAATGGCTATACCTCTTCCCGCATTCAGTACAATTATTTGGTTTTTCAAGTGTGTGTTCTAAACCCTTTCTGCAGTCAAAACACAAAAATGGATGCTCTTTAATATTTAGCCTTATATGTGTGACAAGACTATTCTTATAATCAAAACTCTTTCCAAATACCAAACATAAAACTGGTTTCTCTTTGGTATTAATCCAAGTATGACTGATAAGATGATTCTTTTGGCTAAAAATCTTTGAATATATGTCACAAGTGTAAGGCTTTCTTGTGTGTGCACTCTAAAGTGTAATTTTAGATTGTACTTCCAAAGAAAGGACTTTCCACATTCAGTACCGGAAAAAATTTTTCTTTAGATTTCGCATATACAACCAAAGTTGCTGCATTCTCAACACCACTTCTCTCACTTATTTTCTCTACGTTCATTACACTGTTGTCTAATGTCAAAGGGCAGCTGTAAGATTATTTATATGTGCAGAAGATACATAAAGACTGCTAGAGAAAATAAATTATATTAACTTTTTCAAACCCAACTCCAGTCTCATATTCCCTAAACTCTTCTTCTCATACTACTACTTTCTCATGGTTAAATATAGTGGAGATAATAACTAATGGTAGAATATGCTGCCAATTGTCTCAATAATCCAGAGCTCAGTAAAGCAGCATAACCTGGATATCAGATAACTAAAAATGCATGGTGCAATATATGCTATTCAATATGAGTCTATTCATATTTGAACACTCATTAAAGGTTACATATAATTACACTATATCATTTTTATACAATTAAGATATGCATATACAGTTTCTTCTTTTTTTTACATGAGGATAGGGTTACAGAAGGCATGTGTAATTTAAATTTTGTGTAATTTAAATTGTATATTTTCATAAGAATTAATGTTATTGTGCATGTTATGTTCCACAAGCATGCATAAACACACAATACCAAAGAAATAAGATAGTTAAACACACTTTACAAGTACTTAAGCAAGCTGAAATACATATATAAGGAAGTTAAAATAAACAAATATTAGATATGCTGATAAACAAAAATATAAACAAATTAACTCACTCTTTATACGGTGGACAACAGGCATACTGGGACAGGTGTGTGGTGGTGGTGGTGAGCAGTTGACGTAACCAGTCATAGTCGTAGTTATAGTCATAGATTTTATAGCCAAATATTTAGTATACATACAGGAATAAATATGTACATTATATTCAGAGGCACTAGCCTGCTGAGCAAGAGCTCCTTGGCAGGCAGTTTAATATACATTTCACATAAATTAAAGTATGACGGCAATAGTTAACAAAAGCTCCAATATAGCAATCTCATACTTATCTTGTAATAAAACAAAACAGTAGCCTGACCTTAACCTGGACATAACGATACACCAATACTGTATTAATTATTAATCAACAGCTGCTTAATTTTGCCTAGTAGAAAAATGATGTTTGAGTTTCTTTTTAAATAAAGTTGTGCCAGTTATTGTTTTTAAATCTTCTGGTAATGCATTCCAACATTTTGGGCCAAAACAGTGAATAGAAAATTTGTACAAGGTTGTTCTCGGCTGTGGACATATCAAATTTATATTGTTACCTCTGGTTTCATGGTTGTGTTGAATAAATCTAAATAATTTTCTGTTATCATTAACATTACTATGTACAATAATAAGACAGAAATATTGTATCAAGTAATTAGATTTAAGCAAGTTTAGCTCCTTGAATAAAGAGGAAGTTGAGTCATATTTTCCACTATATGTAATAGTTCTGATCAGTCTTTTTCTGAGTTACAAATACATCCCTTACAATTGATGGCCAAGTACAACCCCAGATGGACAAACAGTATGTAATATGAGGATAACACAGGGAATAGTATATGCTTTTTAAGGCCTCATTTGTTAGGTTATGGCGAATTTTATACAAAATTCCACACGTTTTGGACAGTTTTGAGCAGACAGATTGAATATGATATTTCCAACTTAAATTTTCATCAATAATTACTCCCAAAAATTTCTTACAAGCAACTCTATTAACTTCATACCCATTCATATTAACTTGACCAATATTGTGTACTACAGATCTATTTTGAAATAAGATATAGTCAGTTTTGGAAAGATTTAGCTTTAATTTATTAACAGAGACCCAGTTGTTAATTTTTTCTAGTTCACTATTTAAAACTGAATGCAGGTGGTCAAGGTTATTATCATGCAAGAGATGGTTAGTGTCATCTGCATAAAGAATATATTTGAATTTATTACTGGCATTGGAAATATCATTTACATAAACTAAAAATAACAATGGGCCCAGTATTGATCCCTGTGGTACTCCCCTCTCAATAGTCTGCAACAAAGATGCTTTCCCATTTCAATATACGGCTTGTTTTCTATTTTTCAAGTAGCTCTTAAATAACTGTAATGGTGTTCCCCTAATACCCACACAAGTTAGTTTTTTTATTAGTATATCATGGTCTAACGAGTCAAATGCTTTGGACAAGTCTAGGAAAACCCCTGCAACATACTTTTTATTTTCCAAATTTTGATAAACATCACTTGTAAAGTTCATTACTGCTTTTTCAGTGGTCTTATTATTACGGAATCCGTATTGATTTTCGGATAATAGGTTGAACTTTTCAAGGAATTCTTTAAGTCTGTGAACAATCGCTTTTTCAAACATTTTACTAAAAGACGGTAAGACAGATATAGGTCTATAGTTATTTTCGTCATCTACAGTGCCTGACTTAAAAATAGGTATTACTTTAGCACTTTTTAGTTTGTCTGGAAAACATCCTTACTGAAAACATAGATTGATTATGTGGGTAAGTGGGGTATCAATGTAACGGGCAGTGACCTGAAGTAGTTTTGATGGAATTTCATCATATCCCGACGCTGTATTTGGTTTTAAGGTATTTATATATTTAGTGACTTCCTCCCTTGTTACAGGATACAAGTAAAACGAAAAGTCTGGTGGATTATTAAGAAACTGTCGGTGTGAGTTTTGTTGCACATTTTGTTGTTCCTGTGTTGGTTGTGCTATAGTTAAGAAATGATTATTAAAGATATTAGCAGTGTGGTCATTATCATTTTTTAATTTGATTTCCTTTGAATGATTAATTTGTTTTCGTCCCATTAGGCTGTTTATTGTATTCCAGGTGGACTTGCTGTTTCCTTGTTCCTTCTTAAGCTTATCCTGAAAATATCTATTTTTTGCAGCTCGGAGTAGTGTTACTAATTTGTTCCTGTAAGCTTTATATCTGGTTCCAAAAGACAAAGGCCATTTTGATGCAAGCCTTCTAATGGTGTTTTTCTTTGATACTATTTTTTAATCCTGCAGTTATGTGTGGGCATCTGTTGTTTTTATTATTTACAGTCGATTTTCTTAGAGGAAAGCAGTCTAGCAATTTATCTCTAAATTTACAGTGAAATTTATTAAAAGCTTCATTTGCATTATTTAGGTCAATGATATGTTGCCATTTTTCATGTGATATATCTCTAGTAAATTTAGCTATGTTACCATCAGAGTAATGTCTTTTTTCTACATATGCATCAAATTTATGTTCTTCCTTTTTAAACTGGGAGTATACTGCGAAATGATATGTTATGTCGGTGTAAACTATGTAATTACTTATGTTGTCTTCAAGATTTGTGGTCCAGATATGATCGATTAGAGATGCACTATTTTCAGTTACTCTCGTAGGTTTAGTAGTTATTGGAAAGCAGCCACGTGAATACATTAAGTTTATAAAATCAGTTACTCTTTGATCATTTATTTTAAACAAATCTAAGTTCCAATCACAGAATAAATAAATAGTTTTGTACTTTTTTCTTGCTGCAAAATCAAATACTTTCAGTAAAGCTCCAAGGAATTCAGGCATGTTCCCCTTTGGTGGTCTATATACAGATGCAAAGAAGCAATTTTCCTTACCGTTATGTACCTGTATACTAACACATTCAATGAATCGTTCCATCATACTGCACTCCTTTATAACACTCGAGCTATACTTATTAGCTACATACATACATACACCTCCACCTTTCCTGTCTCTGTTCTGAGTGAACGTATTGAACCCTGTTATATTATACAATGATTCAATATCATTATCCAGCCTAGTCTCCGAAAAACCCATTACATCACATATATTATTTTCTGTTAAACATTGATCAACAAATATATGAAGATTATTTGCAAGACTTCTAATGTTCATGCACAAAACCGAAAATGCATTACATTTATTTAAATTTGAATTCAGTTCATTTAAGTATATATAAATTGAAAAAGTGTTGGTTGCGTTTCTCATATTATTCAAAAACAAATCTATTTCATTTTCAAGATCAAGTGGGTTAAATATCATCTTATCAAGCTCATTGATACATAAATAATTGGGAAGTACTTTGTCGTTGTTTGTTAGCCTTATAAGTTCATCGTCACTAATGGAATAGTATGGGAGGTATCTATTTACAGCCATGGTGAAGAAATAAATTATACTACTTTTACATTACTGACTTACAAGCTACCATTTACTTCTACCATATCTTACCGGGTTCTTCCGGCCATTTATTGGTTTAGGGTGGGAGCGTTTTATAGCTCCCATGGTGGGAGACACGGCAGGAGGGGGTGCGGGTGATGACATATCACTCCCCCCACTCCTGCACCCCCCACCCCCGCACCACTGATCCTGGTCAACTCCTCATCCACGCCACCCACAGCACCAGCCACACTCTCGGAGTTGTATCGTTCCTTCACGATGAGCTTCGTATGTTTAAAGTAGGCAAATTTCCCTTCTGATCTAGCCTTTTTTAGTTGTGGCATCTGTGCAGATTTTATTGCCTGTGATGCGGCACACAGGTCATCATTAAGGTAGATCTTGGTGCCTTTCAACTTTTTGGCATTTCGCATGACCATCTCTCTGTCACAGTAGTGGGAGAAACGAGCCACTATGGTGCGAGATTTGTCATCACCAAGTGGTCCCACCCTGTGAGCTCTCTCCAACGTCATGCCTTCTAGCTGTAATTTATCGGCTATCAGGGCTGATACCATCATTGCTGTTTGCTCCCAGGTCTCCCCATCGCGTCTCTCCTCTACACCACTTAATCGGATGTTGTTTCTTCTGGAATAGTCTTCTTGGTAATTCAAGCGTTCTTCTAAGGTGGTTATTTGTTGATTTGCAGAATTTAATTGTTGAGAAAGATTATCGATTGTTTCTTTGTCGTTACTCTTTTCATTCTCATGAATTTTAATAGTCGATTTGAGGTCATCAATTTCTCTCTGGCTGAACTCCAGGCTTGTCGTCAGGTCGGAAACTGTGGTTTCGAGTGATTTTATCCTGTCACTAAACTGTTTCACCATTACCTCCATAGCATTCTTATATGCATTTTCTTGAGATTCCAATAGTTTGGTAATAGCAGTTGGATCCATTGTTGTTAAGCAGAGCCGCGGTGGAAGCTCAGTGACGTCACAACACCAGTGCGCATGCGCAGAAGTCAGCCAATGGGTCAAGAGGGGATGTAGAGTAGGGATTCAAATCTTTCAAATATTTCACTTCAAGAAAACACAAGTTCAGCATTACTCACAACTCCTGCAAAACCCCAGGGGAGGCAGTAGTGGGAGAGCTGAATCATTGCCGTGGTTGGGGTACATGCTTCTAAGATGTGCTGGGTTGAGTGTCATCAGAATCTCTTGTTTTTGATGGGAAGTAGGCATGAAAATTTGCCTGATGTGTAACCCTCCTCTTTTCTTGCAAAATTTCATTATAGCAGGCAACATCTTGCATGACCCTTCGGTACGTCAGGCCTGCACGCTCTACATTAGGATCCTTTTTATCTAAAATATCAAAGGCATTCTCCAGATTGTTAAAAAATTCAACCAAGTCTTTCATAGTGAGTGTTTTCATGGGGCTCCCATGAAATGTGGCTGCTGCCTCCTCTTCCTCCTCCTCACGTTGTTGCTGAGCTTCCATCTCATTCAAATCCTTGGCTGTCAACTCTTCTGTGTGGGAAGTAAGGAGGGCATTCACATCCTCCTCAACAATGTTGGAGACTCCCACAAGTTGTGCCAGCTGAAGACACTCAAGCTTAGTCTTGGAAATCCTTTCATCAATATTAAAACCCTCGAATGAGTATGTTAGGTGCGGGAAAAGCTTCTTCCATACCCCATTCAAACATGACTGTGTAATTTCAGCCCAAGATTCTTTCACAAACCAGATGGCGTGCTTAATATTAAACTCTTTCCAGTAATCCTTAACAACATTATTCTTCATATCCACACCTGAAAGATAATAAGTAGCAGCAGCTTTTTCAAGCTCGGCCACACTGATGTCAGTCTTCCTGCTGAGGTCTTTAAAGGTGTTCCTAAGGTAATGAGAATTAAACATTTGCACCACCCCATGGTCCATTGGTTGGAGTAATGAAGTTGTATTCGGCGGCAGAAACACAACTTTTATATTTGGGTTCAAATCACTAAAAGATGTAGGATGGGCTGGTGCATTACCCAAAATGAGAAGCATTTTGAAGGGAATATCCTGACTCTTGCAGTAAACTTCTAATTCTTTTGGGAGATGAGTAAAGAAATAATCTTTAAAAATACTCCCAGTCATCTGTCCCTTCTTAGTTGCATACCAGTGCACTGGCTGTAACTGCTTAAAGTAGCCCTTCAGTGCACAAGGGTTTTCTGAGTGATAAATCATTAGAGGTTTCAGCTTCAGGTCACCCTCAGCGTTAGCACCAAACATCAGCGTAAAGCGATATTTTGCTGCCTTGTAGCCTGAAGCACTTATTTCTTCAATGGAAATGTAAGTCCTGTCTGGCATTCTTTTCCAGTATAAAGCAGTTTCATCGATATTAATGATCTGCTTAGCCGTATATCCCCCTTCCTCTATGATAGCCTTCAGTTCACTACGATATCGTTCTGTAGCTGTTTTGCGGTAATGATGTCCATACCTACTTTGAAAGTTCAAAAACCAGCCATGGCTAGCTCCAAAGGGTTTCACTTCACTTTCTACCCCCGACTTCAAATGTTCATAAATCTCACTTGCTTTATCCTTCACAACACTGTACGGAATGTTTGTATTTTGTTTGTTCTTTGTGGTCAACCACATACATAACATCTTTTCCATTCTTTCCATAATATCTGATCTTGCATACGAAGACTTCGCTGAAGCTAAAGGAGCACCAGCTTTTACACTTTTCTTTATTTTTTCTGCATTCTCACGTATGGTACGCAACGTGCTATCACTAAGCTGCATCGAATGTTTTATAGTTGCTGTACTCTCACCACGGTCATAACAGGCCAACACTTGCATTTTTTTTCTCAAGGCTTATAGACTTTCTCACTCTTTTGGGAGCAGTAGCATTTGCACAATCTTTTACTGGTCGTTTACTGGCCATGATGGATGAACAAAGAAAAATACAAACCACAGCAAACACAAAGTTTACCACAATGACAGTTACAGCAAGCGCTATTTCCACGCAGTATGGTGGGTGAAGTGAGACTGAAACATAAGTTCGCATTGGCAGGAATGTGGATACGAGGTGCTTGAGCAAACACACCACGCCAGGTGTACTTATAGATAACCACATGCACCTATGTTTATTTCAAGAGCTATTCTTGTAATTTTAATTTTTTTTATTATAATTAATGATAATATTATCCCAATTTCACGTACTGTATTCAAAACACGTGTAAAAAAAAAGTCTGTAGAGCAAACTCTAAACTTAAATACATCTTCCTTCAATGCATTATTTGCTTCAAAATATAATTCTGTGTAATGGCTCGATGGTTGCATCACCGATACGTAAATCTTCTTTGTTTCTGAAAAATAAATAGATTATTAACTTTCCCTGCCATATGTACAATTGATTACAATGCTTCCTGATCACAAAATACTGCATTATTTTCACAATATTATCATTTCAATGAAGTAAACTCAAATACATAACACAATAATTAAATCAGGAGTGTAAATTAAAAATTTTAACAAAAAAAATTAAAAGTCCAAACAGGTATAGAAGCTATAAGCTACTCACTGTTATGAATATTAAATCTACGCAAATTTTCTACAATGATTCAGGAACATATCAACATAACAGGAGAGAGTATCATGCTACAAGGAACAGAAGAATTCACTCAAAATTCTCTTCCAGAAGCAAAAATATATGTTTTTGCTGATGATCATTATCTGCCAAAAAGGAAACCTTCCTGTGAATATAAAGTAATCTCTTTTGCCTTTAAAGTAGTGTTGATTAACGGTATTGTCTATTTCCTATTTAGCTGCCCCTATTTTGTCACTTGTACGCATCATTACCGGCACCAAAAGTTAATGAACAATCAAATTAATCTCTACACTGATAAAAAATGCAACAGTTCTCAAACTAATGTACCCTAGATTAACATATGACAAATCTACAAAGTATGTTTTAAATTCTTGATAAGTTTGTAGAATGACTGAGAGGGTTAGGGAAGACCAAATAAAAAAACAGTTCTGTAAACAAGAAACCCTACAACAAAGATGATTATTACCAAACTGCTCATTTCTATGTGATCTAGGCATGAACAGCATCTCTCCTAATATAAGGACTCCAAGTCTAAATGGAAACGGTGTTATGACAGTTTAGTGACCAAGAACACATCAAATGAAATTTGCATGGTACCTGCAGAAGTAAGACAGTACAGTACTAACATACTTAAAGGTGATAATGAAAGAGTCTACATCACGATAATGATTGGTTTTACATCACAGACTCCCATTTTTTACTAAGGGTTTGAAAGATGCCTTCATGCAAAGGACTCTGATTTAGACAAGAGTGATCATTACCCAGAGTGTGTCGCAAGACTTTTGCTATTTTGCTAGAGGTCAAAGGGAACATTGAACACTCTCTCCAGTGTTTGTTGGGATGAGGCCTATGTTAAAAGGGTCACGAAGATATATGGCTGGTCCCATGGGACTCGGCATCTGGCGTCAAGTATCTCAAGAGGGTGTGAGATATAAACAAGTCCTTTATTCCCAATACCACACACGAACATTTGACCTATATGTATGTAGTGACTTGGGGAGATACCCAATGGCAATAGACAATTGCCACCCACTCCTTTGCAATAGGCTTGTTGAAATAGCTCCTCCCCTTATAGGAGGGACTCCACTTCGAACCTGGAGTTGATTTGCAGGACTGGATGTCGCTTGAGTTCATTGGCAGGACTGGATGTCAAGCCACGCCCTGCCCTTGGGGTATTTCAAGAACCACCCAAGGCAGTTAGTTGAGTTAGAGACCGGGCCTTGCCAGCAGCAGAGTTAACACAGTACAGCTGAGTTAGCCTCCCCCTTTTGGGGTGGGACTCAGGAATTAGTCGTGGCAGGAACTGTAGTAATAGGAGCTCTGAGTACATAGATGTTAAATAAGAATAATAATAATAATAATAAACTTTATTTCCATTTTACAATGGGTATTCGTCAGCCAGGACAAGCCCCAACCCCCCACTGTGATGTCCACCCACAGCAGTTCCTGCCAGTAAACAGCTTAAACTCTCGGTCTTGGACGGGGACCGATCTTTCGACCTCGTGAATGCGAAGCCAGCGCGTTACCACTGTACTAGCTACCATAATTATAATTATAACGTAGTAAGTAAATCCTTACGTCAGTGGTGAACAGCTCGGGATCAATCCACGCCGATACTTTACCGAAGAGAAAGAAGAAAAAAATAGAAGAAAAAAATATATAGCATCTATGGAAGAAAAGTACAAGTGAAGAAACTTCAAGACGCTTACCAGCAGTGAGAGAGTGACACCGAGAAAGTCAGAGCTCCCCCTTCACTTACAGTATCATATTATGAGATCCAGCCACTCTACCCCGCCTCCGTATTGGCAAGGCCCCTCCCCAGCAGTAAAAGTATCAACGAGAGTATTCATGGAAGTCACCGTCGCACTGAGCCAAAGTGTGACCGGGGCATTGAGTGAAAATGCCCATTACAAGAAGTATAAGTTGCCGGATCCGACCAAGAAGATGGCGATTCGTCGATTTTACTCGAGAGATAGAGAATTGGACGGGAACCTCCAGCGCCCAGAAAGGAAAACCCCCTCCTTCCTTGCCTTCTGCCATGAAGTTTTTCAGGACCACCTCCTTAAAATAGCTAAGTACTTGTGATCTGCATCCAGTGAGTAATAGGACAATTATTAAAAGAAATTGAGGTCGGTGGACGCCGCCATTTTATCTTGTAGTTATGCTTTGACTCAGCCAACCCCGCCTATAAGGGGTGTGGCGCTTAATAAGTTGATAAAAGTAGAATTTCTGTACCCATTACTAACACAGATAATTTGTACTAATAGCTATAAGCAGTAATAAACTCCATTTTTGTTATAATTTGAGTAATATAAAGAAATTGCGTTGGAAGTGTGTTCCATTTATTTGTATTAATGCTTAGATTGAATTTTAAGAACGCGAATGTATCGATTTTTAATTGACAAATTTAACGCACGTGAAATCACTATTACAGTATATTAATTTCTTAAGTGTAAGAATTATAGTGAGTAATATACGTGAAATCTGTTTTTAAGGTTTTTTCTTTTTTTGTTTGTTTTTTTTCTCCGCGGGAGGAATGTTTTAGCGAAAGAAAACATAAATGACAGATCGTTCTTTTTGTGTTATGATGATGGGGAATTAATATTACGATACGTGTGTGGCATGTTTTTTTTTGAAGAATAAGAAATTTCGTGATATTAGTTAGAGATGAGTTTTTTAATTTCACGCTATGCAGGTGAAAGTAAGAGTAAATTAGAGTAATTTGTGCTGTCCTAGAATAGGGAAGGTTTTTCAGTGTCACCCAAACGTAGCTTCAAGGGAGTAGAACGTTTGTTTGTTCGTTAGAATGGGACTTAGGACTGGTGAGGCAGTCTGTGACCGCGCGGCCCACCCGAGATTTCACCCTTACTCTTCTTCAGAGAGACCGGGAAAGGAAAACCAACATGTTGTAAATAAAAGGGAATGTTACAGAACGGGGATGATTGTCTTGAAAGTGATGTAGCGAATGTGACAGCGAGTGAGTATGAATGACTGGGGGTATAATGGGGGGGTTGCTCTAGGGGGTGAAATCGCGGAAAGCACCGTTAGGAAACATGATGGGGTCTCTCTACGGGGATCGTTCCCCTGCTCTGCCAGGTTCTTCTGCACGCCATATCAGAGTATTTTTATGGGAAGTGATGCGCTGTTGCAATATCTAGTGAGGGATATGTTTGAGAAAGTGATTCTCCACCTGCCCAGATATGGTTGAGATGCCAAGTTTGTTTTATTTTTTTGTCCCCTACTCCGCCAATGAGATTATTATTCGATTTCCGAGAGATTCCAAGATAGATGTTACGTGATAAAGGACGTGAATCTATGAATGATTCTTTATTTTCTTTGTTAGCTGCAGTATATACATTATTTGTCTGAAGAGATATGTAGATTTATAAAATAAAACTTTGCGAGTTTTAGCCATGATAATGTTTATCAAAATTATTTCAGCTTGGTCATAAAGAAAGAGTGAGAGCTGACACGAAATGACAACAAGAATGTTACACAGCTGTATCCCGTATTTGAGAGAGCAGAAGTTTATCCAGAAGCCAAAAGAACAGGGGAGAAAACAGCGCCCACATGCGCACCCCCGTAAAAGCAAACAGACAGAGCAGTTATAAGTCAAATTCGAGATAGTAAAAGAATATATATATTTTATGTTTGAATTGTTTATGTACAACTCCGTACGAGATTTTGAAACTTAAGCAAAATGCATTCTTTACTGTTGCTAATGAAATATACTTTTTGTTTTTATTATTGCATACACAGGGACAGACTTTTTATATTTTTTCAGATTCCCGTTTTTGTTATATAGTTTTTGTATTGAAGAAATCTTTAAAATCTTATTTAAAGAGTTTTGGAAAAAATTATCTAGAGATAACTATGGTTAATCCCTATCATTTTCATGAATTTTAGATTACAATTGAGCTAATTAAAGATAATTGAGATTATTAGAGATTATCTGCTGAGTTCTAAATTTAAAACTAATGATATTTAAGTCATTATAAGACGTCTGTTAAGAAAAAGATATTTGTGCTTTTGTTGATCGTAGTAAAGATATTGTTACATATGATTTTAATCTTTTGCTTTAATTTCATCAGAGTGTGTGTGCTTCGACTCAACCCTCTGATTTATAGCAAGAAAAGGATTGTCATTATAGACAAGGATGTGTATGCTGTTACAGTAAAGTCCTTAGCAATATTAAACAGAAAGGAGTGGATTTATGCTTCGACAGTTCTGCAGTTGTACACTAAGTTCTTTTTGCTTTTGTTTTTGTTAATGAGGGAATGAGAATAGCCGCTGACAATAAACGTAAGACTCTATCGATAGTCATTGCTAACGTTTGTTCACTTTCATTTGTTTATTTATTGTTCTTTTATTAGAGATACTCTGCGACAATTTTTTATTTTCAGTACAAGTAAAAGACAGAGGCCCGTCTCAGCTGACACATGGGTGGAAACCGCAACGTATTTCACGGTCGCCCAGTCTCTCTCTCTCTCTCCTACCTTTCACTCGACTCTGAGCCTGACAGAGGCTCCTTTCGATGCTAAAAGAATGTAGCCGTCTTCGATTTTT